>CAUYQG010167152.1:0-12717 GCA_963574415.1 Tarsius wallacei
AACAAAAATGGCAGAAACGCTAAAAGGCATCAAAATGGACGAGGTCAAAAACTGTTTTGAGCTGTAGAAAAAGCATCTTGACAAGTGTATTGTGTCAAACGAAGAGCAAACTTCAGGCAACTGAAGTTTAAACATGTAAGAGTACACGATTTTTTAAATAAATAAATTTCAGGTTTTTTTTTAATTCCCCTCTCCCACAATTAGATTTGCTGCCTTCATACCTCTCTTCAAATTTATAGTTGCCCTGAGTTGTTCCAAATCTTAGATAAAAATATTTAATTCCTAAATCCACTCATTTTTACAAGAAAATTTAAGAAACGTGTGTGAAACAATGAAAATAAATAACAACAAATATAAGCAGTGTACACAGTGAAAGAAAGACGGTAAGTGAAAACTTCTTTATATAAACTGCCTTTTAGTAGTTTTCCAGATGGCAGCATCTATATCATCATTCAGCTGCTCCTGAGAAACTGTCATGATTGTGAGAAATAAACTTTTTTAGTTGTGTATTTTTTCTTTTTTCCTTTTTTTGCTTTCTTTTTGGGAATTTATAGTCTATCTAACTTTTAAAACAGCGGTCATCAGAAGGCTAACTGTTTTGATAAAGAAGAAAAGAAAATTAGATTCTTGAAATTTCAGCTCTTCTTGTTTTCCATTTATAACCATTGTCAAAAATAAAAATATATCTTTTTCCCACACTGTTGATTTTCAGATACATGCGTCTTTGAGATATTGGAAACAGGGCAGTTCAGGCTTAGAACATGGATCATGTTATTTTCCATTTATAAAAAAAAATAGAGAGCTGAGAAAACAAAACAAACATCCATGTGAATGATATGCCTTATTTGTCATAGTACAAAATTCCAACCAACAACAAATATTTAAAACCTTTTTGGTAAGTGGCTTCTTTTCAGGCTTCAAATGTTATATTTTTTATTTTGCAACACTGATAGTAAAGAACATTTGAAATAAAATTCTATCAAAATATGTTTTAAAACTAAAATTTAGTGATATTGTTAGCCTTGACTTTTTATATTTGACACCATTTGACCAATAAATATGAAAACTAGCATATCAAAGAAGCAACGTGCCTGATAAACTTCTCTTACAAAAGTATATTTTACTTTTGTATACTATTCATTTATTATTCAAAGCTCAATTATAATAATTATTATGATGATAATGATGCTCATTTTTTAAACTTCTGCAATCATCAAGAGAAAATATTAACAGTGAATAGACTACAAATAGCATAATTGTGCTGATATAAATAACTGCATTGCAATTAAGCTGATCTAAGGGCCACAAGAACAATAAATCCTGCATTAGTCCTATTCTGTCAGGAAGGGGTACAGCTAAATTACTTTCCTTCATTTACATTTTGTGTTTTGATGAATAGAATGATGAATAGACCGACAAAGACAATGATGTAGTGTGGTAAGAGTTATATATCCAGGATGAAGAGCTCAAGGAGAAGCCACTAAAGCAGTCTGGGAGGCTTCTAGGAGGAAGTGTTGATTGAGTGTCAGCTAACTAAATACAAAATTATCCAGACAATCAACAAGAGGCAAGAACATTTCCAACATGTATAAATGTATGACAGCATGAGAGAGCCTGATATGTTCAAAGAAATAAGTTTCACCTCAAAGTAGAGAGAGAGATAAATGGATAAGCATTGCACCTGGGGTTCAGAGACTGAATAACTTCATTAAAGTAATAAAGCTACTTAATGGCAGAGAAAGATCTAGAGAAAAGTGTGTGTGTGTGCATTGTTACTGTTTTTAAATTATATATATTCAAATACCTCAGGACTAAGGATATTTAATTCAACTTCCACTTGTGAATTTAAAATCCCAGAGCTCTAAACTCAGCATCACTGAGTTCAGAAGTGCAATATGTTTGCCACATCTTTGTTCAGCCATTAGCACAACTTCCTTTAGGCTCTTCTCACCAACAGCATCATTTTTTTTTTTTTTTTTTTTTTTTTTTGCGTTGGAGTCTCACTCTGTTGCCCAGACTGGAGTGCAGCGCTCCCGGCCACCGCAGCCTCGACCTGCTGGGCTCCCGCGATCCTTCCGCCTCAGCCTTCCAAGTAGCCGGAACTACAGGAGCGCGCTACCACGCCCGGCTAATTTTTGATTATTGTAGAGATGAGGTCTCGCCAAGTTGCCCAGGCGGGTCTCGAACCCGCGGGCTCAGGCAATCCACTCACCTCAGCCTCCCAAGGCGCGGGATTACAGGCTGAGCCACCGAGCCCGGCTAGCCAACAGCATCATTAAGTGAAACATAACCTGCATAAGATCAAACCTTACTTCAGCAAAGCCACACTTTTGGATTGGTATGGTGAGATAGGTATGGAGAGGGGAGATGTAAGGGCAAGACTACCTGGTGCTTAATGCTCTATGAAAGAACTAACTAGGTCACAAGTACATATGTCAAAGTGGTCTCTTCTGTATCATGTGCTTCAGCAAAAAGGGCTTAAAATATCTTAATAAAGATGTTGACCGTGACACCACTCCTGACAGTCATTGCAGCCAATCAATTTACTGCTCAGTTCTCATCTTAGACCCCAACAGACCTAAGAACAATTTGAAGAACTTGTACTGCTGAATGACATGTAGTCTTAAGAAGGAAATTTTGTAAGTGATTTCAGATAGCCTGATATCAGTTTTGGCAGATCAATATGTGTAAACTAGAGTAGGATGTAACAAGTATCTTCAAATTCAAGTCACATTCATTTATATAATTAAAGTTCTAGAGTGATAGGTCTAATCTCAGTCTACGTTAATTTACTAAACAGTTACTGAGTGATCAGGCACTTTTCAACTCTGGAGAACAAAGGTAAAAACCAGTCTAACCGAAAAGAGTTTACTGTATAATGAAGGCTGTTTATGGTGGTATTACTAAAGACCATTTGCTAATAACTAGAAGACTCGCCTGTACTTCTTTCTACATTAAAATCCATAAATTTTAAAAACTGTTTGTTTATTGACAGACTGTTATAACTGCAGACCTTGGAGGTGAAATTTTTAGTTCGCAACGTTTATTGACTGCCTATTTTTTTTTTTTTTTTGAGTTGAACTCTCACTCTGTGGCCCAGGCTGGATGCAGTGGCATGCTCACGGTCACCCCAGCGTCAACCTGCAGGACTCCAGTGATCCTTCCATCTCAGCCTTCCAAGCAGCCAGAACTACGGGTGTGTACTATCAGGCCCGGCTTTTTTTTTTTTTTTTTTTTTTTTTTTTTTAATTGTAGAGATGATGTCTCGCCAAGTCGCCTGGGCTGGTCTCAAACCTGCGGGCTCAGGCAATCCTCTCGCCTCAGTCTCCCAAAGTGCTGGGATTACAGGCTGAGCCACCGAGCCTGGTTGTACTGACTGCCTATTAGGTGTGACAAGTGTTCTGTGAGATGTTAGTTACCACATGAATATGAATTACATCATGCTTTCAAGAAATATTTAGTCATGTGTGATACATTATAGAGCTGAATGTCAATTTTAAAATGTACTAATAAGGGACTTCAAAACATATTGGCCTGTCAGAAAAAGGAAGAAAATGTTGTGCACAGTCTTGTTTTCATCTTCTTTATCTTTTTGTAAGCTCTTGAGTACTTTTTTCTCAATTTCTCAACTTCTCTGAATTGGTATGACTTTGGGTTAACTTTGTTTAGATTAGTACATTGGTTAGGATTATTAGTGATAACCAAAAGAAACAGATTTTGCTTAACATAAGAAAAAAGAAGAGAAATAATTTATAAGAAGAATAATGCATTGCTTATACTATAAAATGATAGGCTCAAGAGGATTTGGAAGAGAACAGATCCCCACTGTAGCTCCAAGGATCTCAATTAAAGCAATAAACAAAAAACAACACCCGCATAATTATTTTCATTGGATATAACCCAATTCTATCTTCTTCTACCATCACAAATCCCCACTCAATATTCAAATTCTGGGAGAGAGAATATGTTTTCTCTAATGTGAGCTATGTCATTAAACAGGATCTGATAATTAAGTTTGCGAACTCATCTTAGAAAAAGTGTTACCTACCTCATTATTGAATATAACTGTGGTCACCTTTGAAGTATGGCCCTTGGGAAGCTATGCACCAATGCCAGTCCCTAGTCCACCTATCAAAGCAATTTTGAGACTCTTTTTCTGGAATGGCCAATAGAACTCTTGTCTCTAGAATGTCAGAGTTTGATTTAGAGCAACGAGCAAACAAAATTTTATTGTTAAAGTTGGCAAAAGTGGACGTGAAATCAGGGACATGTTAGTCCAAGTTTTATAGGGATAATGCCATAAAGAAAAGAGTGGTGTACAAATGAATTAGATGTTTTTCTGAGGCAAGAGAAAGCACTGATTAAGAGGGGTCAGGATGGCCAGTAACAAGCAGAACTGATGAAAACATTATAAAAATGTAATGAATTGTGCATCAAAATTGTCAGCTGATTGTGAGATACATAGCAGACCAAATAAACATTGATAGAGACACAAAATCTTAATTGAAAATCTTACTATGAGAAAGTTGTGTGCAAAAATGGTCCCCAAGGAGCTCTTGTATCATGCCAATGCATCAGCTCACACAGCATTATCTGTGAGGAAGTTTTTAGCCAGTAAACAAATAACTGTATTGGAACACCTTCCCTACTCATGTGATTTGGCCCCCAGTGACTTTTTTCTTTACCCAAAGATAAAGGAAATATTGAAAGGAAGGCATTTTGATGACATGCAGGACATCTAGAGTAAAACAACAACAACTCTGAAGGCCATTCCAGAAAAAGAGTTCCAAAATTGCTTTGATGGGTGGACTAGGTGCTGGCATCAGTGCATAGCTTCCCAAGATGAGTACTTGGAAGGTGACCATAGTGATATTCAGCAATGAGATATGAAGCACTTCTTCTAGGACAAGTTCACAACTAAATTGTCAGAACCCTTACCTTGCACAAGGCAAACAGCAACAGCATGATTTACAGTTCCATTAGAACCACATGGAAGAGGAGAGTGGTGTTCCAGAGAAGAGTGGGATGCTCTTACTAAAATACAGGGGGAAATGATGGGCAGGTAAGAATGATGTTTTTCAAAGTTGAGAAATGTATGAACTCTTTTAATTGAAAAATAAATTATTATATTCCCTCCAGTGTAGTTTTAAATTATTTTTATTTGTCATTATTATCAATAGTTTTAATGATCAAGCATTTTTTGCTTATTGATAAATATACTTCCCCTTGTATAAGGTTGTTGAATGTGGAAGAATGGAAAAATGACTAATTTTTGCTTATTGGTTTAAAACAACATGAAAAATTGTGTCTGCTAGTACAGTAAAACCGTGTTTCTGTTGTCCTGCCCAGTGGTTCTTCAACCAGTAGCTGGGGATGGTGAGCAGTTCTCCATAATTTTTTACCCCCCTCCCATAATCTCCAAAATAATCTTACCAATTAAATGCAAAAACCTAAAAGAGCACACAAATTTTATTTAGAAACATTGCTTTAGTGTGACAGATGATATTGTTTGCTGAAAGTGAATCATTGCTCAAAATATAAATATGAAACCAATTGCTGTGGGCAGGTTCTTTTAAGCTTGGCATGCCTATACTGCCATATGCTCAGGGATAACTCAAAATGTCCTCTATTTTTCTTCATTGAAACAGCTTCATAACCATTGTTTCACTATTTTGAGAATGCTCAGTGTTATCCATTTAACCTTTGTTTTGAAAATGTTACTTGTAGATTAAGTCCACATTTTGTGATCTTGTCGTTAGCCGCAACAATTAAAGTGAACTAGTGAGTCTCACTGTTGTAGAAAAGACAAATGCAACAGGTGCTGAATGATAAAACAGCACTCAGGTATAAAGCAGATATACAGAATGTGCTTATGGAGAAAATTTTAGATCATTATACAAATGAACACATCAAATTTTAAAAAGTTATCTGAAGTCAGAACTAATGATCCCAGTCTTCCAAAGTTTTATTTTTATATGTGGGTCTTCGTTGTGGGAAAAAAAAGTATTCATTTAGATTTTTTTCCATCCAATTAGATTTTTAAAAATTTACTGAATGCTAGATGTACCGATTTGTACAAGGTGCTTTCAGAGAGGAAAAAAAGGTAAATAAAGCATAATGGCTGCAGATAAAATACCTACACACATCATCACATTCCTGTAGTGCACATTCTGTTTGAGAACTACACTAATATAGGGACTGAAATATTGCACATAGTATATCAGAAGGCTAAATGATTATTGCATTTCCTGGAGTGGGGAATACAGAGAAAGAAATAGATACCAGTCTTTGCCCTCATGGTGTCTGCTATCTTGTGGCAGACACAGAATTAGACAAATAATTATGCAAATATTTAATTAATCACACGTGTTGTAACCCCCCCACACACACACACCACACACACACACACACACACACACACAAAGGAGAAGCACTCATTCTGGAAGATTGTGAAACAGAGGTCCTGACCTATTTTGGGCTTTCAACAAAGGCTTTCCTGAGGAGAAGAAATATGAACAGCGATCCAAAGGAGGAAGATGGAACTGGCAAGCAGTTTACAGTGTAGTTGAAGAGGCTGGCCCTAAAGGAAAAGCACCTAGGCAGTGGATACAGCAGACAAGGCAAAACTGTTGAGGGCGGTGGGAGATCTAATTGTCAGGAACATATCATGACAAGAGGAGCAGTTGGAAAGAATGAGGGAGAAGCTGAGGTCAGATTTGAGAATGGTCTAGAATGTCTTCCTCAAATACTTACCAATGTACATGAAATTAATTTTGCAGGCTTTCAGGAACTGTTGATGCCATTAGAGCAGAAGATATAACCAGACGCAGGACATGTAAAGATGGCTCTCTCAAGAATGTGCATGATGCATTTGTACAACCAGAGAAGTTGTGTTAGAGGCTGTGACTAGACCTAAGAAAAATCTGAATGAGTGACTCCAGGGTAAATAGAACTAGAGGTAAGGGTGAATGAAACGGCAAAAGTGACTTTGAGACTTTGAATTTGGATGGTTGTTTGGGCCTGTGGCAGAATTAGGGAATATAAGAAAAAGACTAAGTTTTGCCCATAGATGAATGTAGTTTATGAATTTCAGCAAGTAAATGCTTATTTTTATGAAAACAGTAATATCTAATGTTCGTTATGATGACTAAAATATGTGACAAATTTCATTTATTCCAAATGTAGAAAAAAAATCTAGTTTTCCTGCAAATGTGCTTATTTGAATGGATTATAAATTATCTTTGTCTGGAAATCACATTCGTTTCGTAACTTTTTTTCTTGTTTCTCAATGCTGTTAATATTTTAGGGTTGTTAAAGAGGTAAAAGAAATATGTAGAGATGAAAAAGGGAAGAAAAGGACTGTTTATATTGTAATTCATGCCACTTAGCCAGCAACCTAATGGCTATCCTTTGGGGAGGGACTTGGCAGCTGGTTTGATTGTGTGAATCAAAGGGCCAGGCTGGAGCGGTAACTTGGCTGTCCCTTTAATGAGGCATCTTCACACACATTTACAGCTGCTTGTTTATTCTCTTTCTAGAAGGCTTATTTGTAGCCTCAGTCAATTTCTGTTTATATAATTCATTTAAAAAGCAAAACGAGTCATCCAATGCCATTTCTGCCAAGAATAACAAGCCAGGTAGAACCACTTCCAGATCTCTTAAAAAATTGTTTTGCACTTACATAACTTATGAAGAATGTCTTGCTAGTCCACAATTGCTTTTTAATTTCATCTGGAGGTCTTATTTTTTTTTGCTTATCAATGTGAATAGGGTCAACATGTTCATGCAGTGAGCATTCACATTTTATCTTTGATTGTGGCAGTTGCTCAGTAAACTGACTTTCAGTTACTTAATTGTGACATTTTTGCTGGACAGTGTTGCAGACCTAGTCCTTAAGCTGATCTAGAAAATACACTTGATTCTGATCTTTTAAAGATGGGAAAGGTGAATGGTTTAAAGCAGAGGAGAGGTAGATATTCTCTTATTTCCAGTATATCTCTTTGTCCTTTAGAAGAATAAATGACTCTAGGTTTAGCTTGGAGTAACTTCTGGAACTCACTTTGGGAGAAATAGGAGGCCAAATAATCAGAGTTTCTCTCTCAGGTACTCAGAAGTGTTCAAAGAAAAGTAAAATTACTGCAATTAATTGAAGTTTTTGGGTCAGTTTCATACATGTCATAAACCTCCTTTCAAATTGGGATTTCAGAGTCAGGTGTTGACAGCAATAGAAAGACAACCAATCAAATAAGATAAAGCAGGCATTTTTGTCTTTGCTATCTTTCCATCTTGAAGAAGACAGACAAAATTGTGTGCAATTTGAAGAAAATAAGATAAGGCTGAAAAGACAAGTTGTCTAATTCTTACTGCCCGTGAACTTAATCCCATGCCTCTGCATTCTCCTCTGAGGCACACACTTGCTTTCTCTGTGAACTGAGTATAATGATCACACTTCATTTGATTGAAAACATTCTCCATGAACATTTGCTTTAAAGGAAACATTTGACAGACGTAGGGTTTTCTTTCCATAAAAAATCTCTCAGACATTCCTGATGGTAAAATTCAAAATGGAAGGGCTCAAACTGTGAAACCACAAGGAGAATTTCCACGAACTAGAAATCTGCTGAAAGATCATTTGGTAAAAGGCACAATAGCATTAAGCAGTCTTCAGAGATTGCAAGTTGAATTTGGGCTTGGATAAAAATAAAATGATATATTCAGTCAACTAAGGATAAAGAAGATAAGTATAAACCCTATGTATCTCCAAGCATTGGATTTGGGATTATTTTGCTATCTGCATTGTGATGCAGAAAAAGATTTTATTTTGTTATTGGATATTTCATAAGAAATTAGGCATTTCTAAAAGCATAGGCGGATCTTGACAAAATACTGGGCTCAGTTTTGTTTATTTTAGCGATATACAGAGCTCAGCAGCTTTGGCAGTATCATGTTTTTGTATCTTATCAAAATTTCCTTTCTCTCTGATAGTCTATAATCTTAAGCATCTTAAAAATATGCAATTCAGGGTGAAAGGCTGAAAAAAATGGTTAGATCTTAACTTTTGTTTGCATCATTAATGTCCTGGAGGAAACTGCACAGAGAAATATGTTTGTATAGCGTATCCCATAACGACATGTATTGTGCTATTATGCCTGAAGCATTTCATAAGTACTTCCTTGTATAATCAGAAAAATCAAAATAGAAAATCACCTGAAAAACTGGTTGACAATGCCCTTATCTCCCTTTTAAAATGGCACGTTCTAGTTTAATAGAAATTCAAATAAAGAGATATAGGGAAGCTTTTATTTTTATGTATTCCTTTCACTGATGCTTCTCAATCTTGAGACAATTTTTCTGCTCTGCAATTCTGAAAATAGCATGGCAAAGTTTCTTTATAAAGACAAATTGCTACGAAGTCTTGCTAGGCAATAGATTAAAAATGACTTTATTTTTTGAAAGCTCATATAGGGCATGTAGCCAAACTGAACAATGGTTAGGGTTATAAAATAAAACATCTATAGGTATATAAAATGCTAATAAGTGTAAGAAATCATTCACTACTTCAAAAATTTCCTGGCTTTTATACTCTTTCTCTCTCGAAGTAAGTCTTATTCTGAAGAGCTATTGTCTTCCTGCTGTGTGCACATAATTGGCAGTTATGGGAATTAGACAAGCACACCTAGTACAAGCTCATTCTTGCTTTAAGTTGTGCTTGTCAAGTGGGTATATAAAATGAGATGTGCTGTTAATGCTTCAGTGCGTTGTGGCCATATGGCAGACTTTTAGCTAAGAGGCACCCTGGGAGTTTATTTGCTTATTTTTCATACGTGGCACTGAGATTCACAGCACCCTTTCTCTCTTAATACCTAATAGAGGATACTAAGAAAAACAAGTGGCAGAATTTATGACCCACCTGAGAATCCTCATTCATAATAAATTAAACCTAATATGAGACTTCTTAATTGAAAGTTAATGTGTCATCAATCTACGGCATTCTAGTTTTTGGTTCTAAATTTTTCTAAAAAGGACTATAATATCAAAAACAAACAGCAAACTCCCACTACAGACAGATTGGGGACCGTAGGAAGAAGCGAGTATAGCTAACATTTTTTGAGAATCTACTATGAATTCAGCAATGTTTCAATGCTGTTTTGTTTAATCTTTACCATATACTTTTATGGCAGAAATTATTCCCAGCTCTTAAATAAGGAAACAAGATGGTTTTGCAGCTGCCAATATTCTCAAAACTAGCAGTTGAAAAAGTTTTCATTATACACCAAATCTTCGGGACCAGGCTCTATTCACTATCAGTGTTGCTAAGAGCTCTTCACTCACCCTCACCTTCTGACCTGAAGGGATGTCGTTAAAAGTTTATTTACTCAATGCCATGACTCTCCCCTCCTATACAAAATATCCTCATCACACCATTGTTAAATGATTTTTAGTTTTCTCCCCAAATTAAGTATTTTGGATATGGTTCAGCACCTATTCTTTGCAATGATAGGAGAATGTTAAGGAATCTTTCAAATATAAAGTTCAACGTTGCATCCAAATCTGACAGAATTATTCTCCCTTTACTTCCAAGAAATTAAAATATTTCAAATGGTCTAGTGAAATATGACTGCCAACTTCAAAACTGCGTATGCCTACTTTTAATTTTAATCTTATTGTTTATAATTATTCCTATCTGGTTGGAAGGAAAAAATGAATTTAATTTTGCATAATCCAAAATACATAGCATAATATTACTGAAGGCAAGATTCCCGTTAAAAGCATCTGTTACTCAATATTTATGAAATTTGGGGCTTAAAAAGCTATAAAAGAAAATTGGAGGATATATTTTGCACACTATATTAAAATGTACACAGCTTTGCTACATATGATACTATAGCAAAATAAGAAGAGTATCAACAAGTGGTATAAATAAGGAAATTTTGCCTCGATTTTCAAGTTATTTAAATCTTTAGAAAAGTTGGCAACAATTAAATTTCTTTTTTTTATTATTTTTATTTACTTATTCATTTATTTATTTATTTATTATAAAGATGTGGGGTTCAATTCAGGGTTAGGTGTACAAACATTGATTATGCAGGTACCCTTGTTGATGAGGTATGCCCCTCCCTCCCCTAGCAGTTTCCCTCAACTGCCAATCCCACCCCCCTCCCTTGACAGTTTCCCATTATTGCCAATCACTTTCTTATAGTATTATAATTGTTCAAGTTCCGTTTATGAGTGAGAACATATGGGTTCCTTGTTTCTGTGATAGATCACTAAGTATGATCAACTCCAAATCCATCCAAGTTGCTACAAAAGTCCATATATTTGTCCTTCTTTATGGCTACATAATATTCCATTGTGTATATGTACCACATTTTTTTAATCCAGTCCATCTTCGATGGGCAACATGGTTGGTTCCATGTTTTTGCTATTGTGAATAGAGCTGCAACAAACATATGTGTGCAGGTATCTTTTTGGTAGAATGATTCAGTTCCTCTAGGTATATTCCCAATAGGGGAATTGCTGGGCCATATGGAAGGTGAATTTCTAGTTCTTTCAGAAATCACCGCACTGTCTTCCAAAGAGGTTGCACTAGTTTGCATTCCTACCCGCATTGTAAAAGCATTCCTTTTTCTCCACATCTTCACCAGCATCTGTTGTTGTTTGTTTTATTAATAATGGCCATTCTTACTGGGGTTAGGTGGTATCTAAATGTGGTTTTGATTTGCATTTCTCTGATGATTAATGAGGCTGAGCACTTTTTCATGTGTCTGTGGCTGCCCATGTATCTTCTTTTGAGAAGTGTCTATTCATGTCTTTAGCCCACGTTTTTTTATATTCAATATTTTTTATTATGATATTGTGGGGTACAGTTAAGGGGTAGGTATACAAATATACTTTGTTCAGGCACCCTTTATGATAAGAGGTCCCTATCACCAGACAGATATTTACTACCATTAATCCCATCACCCTACCCCTCCCCCCACCATAGTTTCCCACCACTGTCAGTCATTTTCTTATGGTAATATGATGGATGATCAAGGTCTACTATATGAGGGAGAACATGTGATACTCAATTCTTTGTTTCTGTGAGAGGTCACTCAGTATTATAGACTCTAGTTCCATCCAGGTTGCTGCGAAATTCATGATTTTGTTCTTTTTTATGGCTGTGTAGTATTCCATTATGTATATGTATCACATTTTTTTAATCCAGTCCTCTTTTGATGGACAGCATGGTTGCTTCCAGATTCTTGCTATTGTGAACAATGCTGCGATAAACATACTTGTGCAGGTATCTTTTTTATAGAGTGATTTGAGTTCTCCAGGGTATATTCCCAGTAGGGGGATTGCAGGCTCATATAGGAGGTTGATATTTAGAGCTTTTAGGAATCGCCACACTGCTTTCCACAGAGGTTGCACTAGTTTACACTCCCACCAACAGTGTAGAAGAGTTCTCTTTTCACCACACCCTCTCCAGCAACTGTTATTTTTTGAGTTATTGATAATTGCCATTCTGACTGGAGTTAGGTGGTATCTCAGAGTGGTTTTAATTTGCATCTCCCTGATGATTAGTGAGGTTGATCATTTCTTCATGTGTCTGTTGGCTGCTCAGATGTCTTCCTTTGAGAAGTGTCTGATCATATCGTTTGCCCATTTTTTAATGGGGTTGTTTGTTTTTTTCTTTTCCACACGTTTGAGTTCCTTGTAGATCCAAGATGTTAA
>CAUYQG010167157.1:0-91647 GCA_963574415.1 Tarsius wallacei
ATTTATTGTAGAGATGAGGTCTCGCCAAGTTGCCCAGGTGGGTCTCGAACCTGCGGGCTCAGGCAATCCACTCACCTCAGCCTCCCAAGGCGCAGGATTACAGGCTGAGCCACCGAGCTCAGCTCCTAATTATGTTTTAAAAAGAAATAATAAAAAGTGCTATGGGCCATCAAGGATTAGACAATTAGTTTCCTTCTGAGGCGAAAATTCAAAACATCTTCACAGAAGTGGTCATATGTAAACTAGATTTTAAAAGTTGCCTAGAAACCAAGGAGATAAGTATATTGAATGTACTTGGTGATATGACAGAAGTACATCAGTATATGGAAAACAAGTGAGTTTCACTTACCTGGACGGCAGGATGGTTGTGGAAGCCATAGCAGAAAGGCAGTTTAGTGCCAGATTCTGGAGGACCTTTTTATTTTTGTCATGTGTTAGAAATATTTTCCAATAGACAGTGATATGGAAAGATCTTACATATCTCTGTGCTATGGCCACTTCATGTTTCATAAAGAAAATTATGTGACCATGTGAAGAATCACTTGAAAAAAGACCAACTGAGAAGCTGTCTCGGCAGTCCATGTGAAAGTTGATGAGGGCTAGAACTCTCACACTGGCAGAAGAGATGGGACATGGACTCAATTGCTGCTTTACAGGTAGAATTGATGAAAGTCATTGACCAGATACAATCCTGGCCAAGATTTGGAGAAGTGGAGAGAGGGGTGTGAAGGAGAGGGCAGTGGAATCACTGGAGTTGTCAGCTGGATTACTAATGGTCATTCGTCACAATAGTGATTATAAGAGGAGCAGATGGTGAGATTAGAAAATGAGTCGAGTTTGAAGTATTTTGATTTGAAGGTGAGAATATTAATTATTCTTGTTGGTTTCATTCTCTCTTTCTAAACTCTGCTTCATAAACACCCTTTAGTTGACTTGGTTCATGGAGAAAGAGGAGTTTCTCATATTGAAACTAATATAAAAATAAGATTAGAATTTTGATATAAAAGTAGTAAGTTTTAGGATTTTGTCAAATTGTATTCTTACAATTTTCTTTTCTCTCTCTCTCTCTCTCTCTCATTTTCTTGCATACACATATATGATCACAATTTCCAACAAAACCATTGATTAACACATTAGCTGTTACAGAAATTTCCCAGATGTCAGTTTTTTTAAAATGACCTTACATTCTGAAGTTTTTCAATTTGAGTACTAGTTGATTTGCATTTTATTCCTCAAAGTTTGCCCCAGTATTTCTTCCTTTCTAAGAAGTCTATATCAAACTGTACTTCTCAACAGGAAATTTTTAGAGAAGAGTTAATCAAGTCTACTTAAAGAAATGTACACAAGGAGAATGATACTTAATTTAGTTTATTAAAAGTTGATCAAATTTTCTGAATATTAGGTACTGTTAACTTCCATGGGAAAAATACTTGCAACATGATTTTGTGTTTATATGATATTTTATCTCCAGGATACAAAGTTTTGGAATATTATAAAAACATGTTAGTAAATTAGTATTTTTTGAATTCTGAAGAAAAAAGATTTTAATTCTTCTTTTATTTTTGTACTGTAAAGGATTCAGTATAAACTCACAGGTTATTACTTCAGAGTGATTCAAAGTCAAAATAATTTTCAGTGATTCGGGGCTGGGGATCTCCTGTGCTTATTCAATACAGACTCTGTTCAACCTATTATGGTGGATAAACAGACTAAAGTCCATTTTTTTGTCTTCCAAATCATTTACAAGAAATGTAATGTACACAATGATCAATTGAATATCATAGCTTACAAATCTTAGATTTTGTTTTCCCTATCATTTATTTTATTTTATTTTATTTTTTTTGAGTGGGAGTCTCACTCTGTTGCCCAGATTGGAGTGCAGTGGCCGCTCCCGGCCTCCGCAGCCTTGACCTGCTGGGCTCCGGCGATCCTTCCACCTCAGCCTTCCAAGTAGCTGGAACTACAGGCGCGCACTACCACGCCCGGCTAATTTTTTGATTTATTGTAGAGATGAGGTCTCCCTTGCCCAGGCGGGTCTCGAACCCGCGGGCTCAGGCAATCCACTCACCTCAGCCTCCCAAAGGCGCGGGATTACAGCCTGAGCCACCGAGCCCAGCTTGCTTTTCTTTTTTAACTTGCAGAGTAAAATTAAAAGTTTTATATTGTTGATACAGTTTTAAAAAATTTTTATGTGTTTTGGGTTTTGTGTGATGCTTAGACATGCCTTCCCCACTTTGTGATCATTAAAAATGTTTCTTTCCAGTTTTTCTTTTAGTTATTTCATCAGTGGTCTCTCTGTTTCTCTGAAATCTTTGAGCCATTGTTATTTTATTTTGGTAAAATATGTGAGGCAGGAATCTATTTTGATTCCTACTTTTCCAAATGCTATTTATTGAGGAGTCCATTTTTTCCACACTGATTTGAGTAGCCACCTTTATTATGAATTAAATTCCTTAATATATAAATAATCAATACATTAATACTTAAACACTTGGAGATTTGTGTCTATTTTTGGACTATGCGTTTCATCTGTTACTTCATGGCTAATTATCATACTTTCAATTATTATAGCTTTATAATGTTTTATTATTTGAGAGGGCTTTCCCACTCTTATTAGTTCCTTTTTTTCAGAAAATTTCTAGTTTTTATTGCTTGTTTATTTTTCCATGAACTTTAGAATGAACTTGTCTAGATCTAAAAATAATGTCCTATTGATATATGGAGATTGCTCTAAGTTTATTCATTAATGTTATACACTATACATTGCAAAGAAGTTAATTATTTTTCTTAGAATACTAATGCTTTTTCATTTGTTGAAGTCTTCTTTTATGTTCCCAGGAGCATTTAGATTTTTCTTCATGTTTTTAGTGTATGATTTTAATAAGTTTATTTTCCTAGATATTTTCCTCTTGCTCTAGTTAACGAAATTATTTTATGTACCATCTAATTGTGTGTATGAATGTGTGTGTGTGTGTGTGTGTGTGTATGTTCTTGATTTCAGTATATTGATTTTCTGCTCAGCCATGCTTCTGATTATCTTACTATTTCAAAAAACTTTGGATAAATTTCTTTGAGTTTCTAATGAAATAATAATATCATCTGCCAATAGCTATATTTATCTTTTTCTTTCTAATTATTGTAACTTTACATTTTTCTTATAATTGTATTGCCTACTACCTCTAGAAGAGAAAATATTAAATAGCAGTGTTTGAGTGGATTTCCTTCTCTTGTTCCTGACTTTAATGGGAATGTTTATAATGTTTTCTACCAATAGCGATGTTGTGTTTTGGTTTGAGAAAGATATTGTGTTAAAAAAAATCTATGATTATTTTGAGAGAGTGTGTGTGTGTGTGTGTGTGTGTGTGTGTTTTAATTGAGACTGATGGTTAAATGCTTATCTAATTCTTTTTTAGAAACTATGGAAGTAATTACACATTCTAAGAAAATATCTTTGGTTTTTCTCTTTTGTCCTGTAACTTTTGGATAATATATTAATAAAAATTTGAAACATGAAATGTTGTTATAATTCTTGCTAAAATAATAGCTACTTGTTCAGAGTTTATGTATTATATAATTTTAGTGTTGCTGGATTCTAAAGATCAATAATAGATTATTGATTTTTGCTTCAGTTTTCATAAGTGAGATTATTCATTCTCTGTGTGTGAGTGTATTAGCATTATCAGGTTTTAGTATTAATGTGATGCTTAAATCATTGTAAACTAATAAGGAGGCTTCAAAAATATTTTTGAAATAGTTTGAATAGCATTTACATGATCTATTTCTTTAAAATATGATAGAATTCCCTGCGAAACTACCTTCACTTGGTGCCTATTTTGGACAGGTGGGAATGTTTACTCTTCAAAAACTTTTTACATTTCTTCTGTAGCATTTGGACTATTAGCTTTTATATCTCTTCTGTGGTTACCTTTGTTAAATTATACTTTTTTAGGAAAGTCATTTACTTCAAATTCACTTGCATGGTGTTAAATAATTTCTTGTGATTATTTTCACTTTCTTCTATATGGTTATTTTTCACATTACTGAAGTTTTGCAGATTTGTGCTATATTTCTCTGTCCCTCTTTCTAATTAGTTTATCAAAGGTTTATTTATTATTACTTTTCAAAAACAGCTTTTGCATTTATTTATTGGTGCTATCTCACTATAATTTTTTATCTTTAAAATCTTCAGTAATACACTTTACTTTGTCTAGGTTTATTTTGTTGTTTTTTCTCATGTTTGTAGCTTGAATCTTAATTCTAATATTTTTGTTTCTGCTGTTTTTATTAATATAAATAAGGTATAAACTTTTCTCTAGGAACTGCTTTTGTTCCTTAAGTTTTGTTAAGTGCCTTAAGTTTTGTTGAATCGGTTTTGATCTTATTTTTAGTTATTTGGCTACGTACAGCTTCTTAAAATACCAGATCTCATTAGAATGTAAGCCCCATGGGGAAAGGAACCTGTCTCTTTATTCATTTGGGATTTGCCATAGTGTCTATCCATATTTCTTAGGCACATTAGCAGGTGCTTAAGAAATATTTTAGTATAAATAAACAAACCCCCAGGGAATAATTCTAACTGGTTCACTCGAGTCATTCTAGTTCAACTCTGCTTCTTTGGATATTCTCTCTTAGTATTTATTAATGTGGAGGCATAAGAAAATATTAAACATGCTTCAAACTACACTTTTAGCATGTGGTATTAGCAGATTTATTTTTAAAGTCTACTAGTAGAGTTTTTTGCAAATCAAGTATACCTGGGTTAAAAAAAAATTCTTTCTAAAGATTAGTCCAAGAGAAAACATAGTTGTGTTTAGAATGTTAGTACTGATGGGATTGCAGAAAACATACGATGGTTCTGAATTTTGTGACGTTGAACACTTTGTTTCAGCTAAATTTTGCACAAAGGCCCCAAGTTCAGTGTGGAAAATGGTAAAGATAGACCTGCTGCAGTGGAGAGGAAGGTGTAGAGCCAGGGAAAGCCCAAACCCCCACTGCTGGCCACCTTTTCTTCTGACCTCCTTCTGTGTCTCATTTGAGAAGCAGTCGTTTTAGTTCAAAACCTCTCACTTTTTAGATGAGAGTGAAAACAAAGATATAAAGAAGGCAAATGATTCATTTAAAGTTACTGAGTGAATTAGAAGTATAATGTGGGACAAACACTCCGCCTTTCTGTCTCTGAAGCTCGTGGTATTTCCAGGTTCCCAAGGAAGCCTCCGGTCCCTTGCTCCACTGTGCATTTTTAGATGGCCCTGATACTTGATTATCTCCTTTGGCAGGCCCAACAATCCTCGCTGAGGCACAGACTGTGTATTTGCTGATCCCTGAGGGGAAAGCTGTGATTCAGGCTCTACAGTCTAAGAACTGCAGACTTAGTTTCTAGTCTCCTGGTGAAACTGCTAATCTGGGTGCCAGTGGTGTTTCTTCCACACGGACACCTGCCCACACAGCATGATTAGAAATTATAATGATGACGACGATGAGTCTTCCAGGACACCCACGTTCTCTGCAAGATATTTCTGCTAATCGTTTCTAACAGAATCAGTTGGAGAAATTTCTTTTTTTATTTAAAGTTTTTTTTTTTCTCTCTCTCTCTTTCTAAGTCAACTGAAAATGCTGGTCTGACTTAGGTGTAGATTAAAGATTTGTCCTTGCCATTGATGATGCGTGATGTTTCATGCAGGGGATCCTAAATCCCTGAGTGCATGGTATAATGAAAAGCAGGTTGGGCTGGGTATGAGATTTGGATTTGGGCTTCAGCAGTGCCAGAGATTTCCTATGTGGCCTCGATAAAGGTTACTTTCCATTTTCACGACTTTGCTTCCCCTTCTGTTAAATGGGCATCCAATTCTGTTGTACCTAATTTGTTAGGGTCGTGAGAATTAAATGAGGTACTAAGGAAATGCTTTCTTAACCACACTGTAAATTAAGAGGATTGTTATTGATGTTATTTTTGCATTATTGCTTTCTTAGCCTGTGAAGGCTGTGTTTGGTGTAGAGTAACCAAACTGTACAGGTGTGAGAGCTGCGAAGGTATATACTTATCCAATACTAGGAAGGGTCAGAGCAGATAAAGGATCAAAATAATGCCTGAGATACTGTATTCATGGGCTCTACTTGAAACTGCTATCTTCAACTGGGAACAAAATGAAGCTGAGAGAGGATGGTGCACAGGGAGAGAAGAGAGGCTCAGGAACTGAAAGTCTCAGTGGGACAGTAAAAGAGATGGGAGAAGAATAGGAGGCTAGAGTGAGGGCATGTGCTAGTAATGATCTGAAGGCAACAAGAGGCAACTAGAAAAATGTGTGCAATACTTGCACACGCATGTTTGTTGCAGCTCTATTCACAGTAGCAAAAACATGGAACCAACCATGCTGCCCATCACAGCTGGACTAGATTTAAAAAATGCGGTGCATATGCACTATGGAATATTATGTAGCCATAAAGAAGGACAAATGTATGACTTCACAGCCACTTGAATGGATTTAGAGTCTATCATACTCGGTGACCTATCACAGAAACAAAGAACAGAGTACCATATATTCTCACTCATAAACAGACCTTAAAAGAATTATCATAATAGTATAAGAAAGGGATTGGCAGTAGTGGGAAACTTCGGGGAGGGGGTGAGATTGGCAGTTGAGGGAAACTGCCAGGGTAGGGAGGGGCACACCTCATCAACAAGGGTACCCGCATAATGAACATTTGTATACCTAACCCTGAATTGTATCCCACATCTTTAAAATAAAGAAAAAAAAAAAGAAAGCAAAATGTGAGCACTGTCTTTGGACCCTGTATATCGGGAGTGTGAGAGGACAGGCAGGCACAAATAGGCTGTAGGGAAAACAGCATCCTCAGACAACAGCCTTCTGTAAGAACAGCCTTCTCCAAATGCCCTCCAAGGAGAGTAGAAGCTTATTCTAAAGCTCTTTAGTGTGGGGGAGATCCTGCCCTTCTTTGCCTTTGCATCCTTTTATTTAGCATAGTACTTTGCTCACAGCACTTCAAAAAGAAAGCGAACCTTGAATAACTATCTTAATACTATAAGAAAGGGGTTGGCAGTAGTGGGAAACTGTCAAGGAGGGGGGGCACCTCATCAACAAGGACCTGCATAATGAACATTTGTATACCTAACCCTGAATAGTACCCCACATATTTAAAATAAAAAATTAAAGAAAAAAAAAGAATTATTTGGGGCCTTGCTTTTTAATGTCAGGTCGGAATACCTGAAGCACATTTAGAAGGGGTTCCGATGAAAAAGAACTAACTTGGGCAATTCCATTTCTTTTTTTGGTTCATTGTTTCCTCATCTGAAAAGTGTTGGACTCTATGATATGGTTACCATGACACTCTTTATTGAGGGAAAACATTTTTCTAAAACTAGGATTAAAAAGAAACAAACAAATAAAAATCCCTCAGTGAATATGTGAATATTTTTGCAATAGTGATGAGGGTCTGGGCATAGAGTAGAATGTTTCCTAAAGTCCTTTTCCTGTTGCAGAAGACTTCAGTTTATATACTCAGCTCAGGTAATTTAAGCTTCCTTCCCTCCCTCCCTTCTATCCACTTACCTACATACTTACCTATGTACCTACCTACTACCTATATATGGAAGATAATGGAATTTAATTTTTCTTATACTTTGGTTTTTGATTGGCTTGGTGAATCATGTAAACTTAAAAAAACTGACATCTGAAGGAAATTTTTTTTTAAAATTTTGATTCTTTGCAAAGGAATTTTCCCAGATGAAGCTATATAATTTCACAGACACTTGAAGTGGGGAAGTCAAGACACACTGAATCTCTGAAAACCCCTATAAATGTGTTGGCTAAGATTTTTCTGAAGGAGCAAACATGGGGACAGACTTTCTTTCAGTAAAACGGGGCCAATATAATATTTGAAACCCTCCAATGTGTTTTGAGAAGATGATTCTCTATATAATGCCTGTCCAAATATGTGTAATTTTTTTTCAACAATTAGCAAAAATGTAGATATTTTAATGATCAATTTTTGTTTGGCAAAGTTGACCATTCTCATTCTAGTCATTCATTTATTTGTTCCTTCGTTTATTTATTTAAAACTTTGTTTAATTCAGCTAATTTCTTGTTTCTATTGAACCTTTTAACTAATCAAATGTATTTGAAGTGCTTTTAATATAACAGCAACAAAACCCAAGACATCACTTTATGTGATACCTTTTGTTGTAATTCAGCATTGTCAGCTCTTTTCCTGATGGAATTTTGGTTTGGCTGAAAGCAGTTTAAGGGTGTGCATCCCTCAGGAAGATTTACCTGGTGACGCTGGTGAAGTAGAATAATAGTGCACAGAGTTCCTGTATCTCCTTCACCCAGCATCCCCTCATGAGCACATCTTACATAACCCAGGTATGTTTAAGCAAAGGAATCATCATTGATGTAACATGATTAGTGAAATTACATATTTTATTAGAATATCCCCAGTTTTTTGACTAATGCTTGTCATCTGTTCTGGGATCCAGTTTAGGATACTGCTGTGCATTTAGTCATCAGGTCTTGACTCTTCCTGTCTGTGACTAATTTCTCAGTCTTTCTCTGTTTTGTTTTGTTTTTTAAATGACCTTGACACTTTTTAATTGTTAACAGTCAGGTATTATGTAGCATGTGTCTCAGTCTGAGTTTGCCTGATGCTTTCTCATGATTTCTGGAAAGACCACCACAGAGGTGAAGTGCGCTTCTCATTGTGTAGTATCATAGAGTACATGATATCAGTGTGAGTTATTACTGGTGATGTTAAACTTGATAGTGGCCAGTTTTGTTTTATGTTTTAATGGAAGACCAGTTGTCTGGCAGTATAAATGCTCTGACACCTTTGCATGATTAGTGGTAATCATCACTGACTAGTCCTTAAACTACCCAGTTCATTAGAATGGAAAGCCACAACTCCCAAAGCTCAGTTGCAAACTGTGGTTAGGACCTGAGGACTCTGTTGGGATTTGCTATCTACCTGCCCTCTAGTCTCAACCCTGGGGCCCACCTGAGGGACTGGTTGAGTTACAGTGCTGGTTTTGTGTATACATTCCTAGTAAACAACACAGAGATTGGGGCATCTCTAGTGGAAACGAGAACACTAGGGAAAGCAGGAAGGAGTGTGAGATGCTCCCTACCCATCTTTCCCATTGATTTCTGGCAGTGATCCTGCCCCTTGTGAAGTATGACTTAATGAATGTCAGCCATTCACCAGTCAGGTAGAACCATTCCTTCTCATATGAGAAAGGAAAAACTGATGGGAAGAAATGGAAATAAGGGTTGTTTTTTTTTTTTTTTTTAATTTGACAAGGTCACAGAATTTTTATCTATAAACCAAGACTACAGACTATGGAGAAGAGAAGGGCTTCTCACCTCTTTCAGTAACTTTCTGCATTGATGCATTACATTCACTGAATTTTTACCTCCTCTGTGCTATTCTCAGAGGTTACATAGAGGGTTGGGAAGAGGAAGTATTGGTGACTACAGCTAGAAAAGGAACTTTGTTTCAAGCCACAAAAGGTTTAAGGGTAGATTCTCAAGTCCTGTATGTGATGATACCAGTAGAAAAGTTATCCTGGTGGGTAGAGTGGGTAAGCTGTCATGTTGCTGGTAGTAATCTTTGGTCCTGTTTGGTTTTCTTCATCCTTGCATATGAGATAGATCCATTTTTTTTCTCTGGAATTTGCCATCACAGTGTTCTGCAATCTCTTGGTCCTGAGGTATAGGGTTGAGAGAAACTTTTTGCAATATTAGGAGAGCTAGGTATACCTGTGGGAGTACATGTATCTCAGTAAATATTATAGAACTTGACTCTTTGTCTCCAGTAAATGTTTTGGTCTGTTCACATACTTGGAGGTGAAGGTTGAGGAGAGGTTGGAGCTGTGCTATATATGATAGCCACTAGTCACACATAACTATTGAGCACTTAAATTGTAACTAGTACCACATGTTGAAAAAATAATATTTGGATATATTTAGAAAATAAATTTCCTGTTACTATTCTTTGTAAATGTGGCTACTAAAAAATGTAAAGTTGTGTATGTGGCTTATGTTATAATTCTATGGGATGGTGCTGGGTTAGAGCCTGGGACTAAAATGGGGTGTAGTAAATTGACCTTGTGCTCTCCTAGGAGTTCTAATAATGTTGGCATTAAAAAGAAAAGTTTCAACAGTCGTAATTTTCATTTTAAAAAAAGTCTAATTCAGAAGAATTGGCACATTTTATGTTATTGCTTGGACTGGGGAAGAATCTGACATTTGGTATTGTCATAATTGAGAACATAACTTGCTGACTTAAAAAAAATCACAACATTTTGTGTTTGGCCTTAGGTACCAGACTTTGAGCTCTTTGAAAACAGGGATTGTGTCTTTTTCTCTTTCTACTATCCTTTCCCTCCCAAATCACACACTAACACATAGAAGGTAGTTAACTGGCATTTATTGAAAAAAATAACCTTAAAATAGAGAAAACTTTGTGAAGCTGTCTTACATTTGTGGTTGAAAGAGAGAAATATTCACCTTTGTAAGACAACCCATTTTCTTAAGACAGCCAGCCAGCAAAAGTAAAGAACATTGATCCAAGTGTTTATTTACTTATTGATTTAATTACCATTCTCATCAGGTATCCCTGTCAGCTCAGCTTATGATAAGGAATCTTTTCAAAATGCTTAACCTCACCACCCTCTGGATAAGGGGAGACACAAGAGGATGCTACTTACATATATTAATCCCCACCTTTGCTGAGATATTATATCTAAGGGCCTGAGGACTGGATTATTTTTATTTTTCCTGTGGCTCTATTCTTTTCAACATCTGTCTATACTATGGAGAATTTGGGAATAATAATGAAAAGGCTAGTTTAAGCTTAGACTATATTAACTTTTCGTTTGGTGATTTTATTTTATTATATTTCATAACAAGCCACAGCCTCTGTGAACACGTGACTTACAGGTCCTTAGTTTTTCATTATGTCCGTTCTCCCAAACCTTCTTTCTTTAGTGCATTCCCTGGGGTTAGGCAAGGGATTGGTCTTTATGTGCTGTTTTGTCAGAGAGCCCTGTGCTGGAAAGTTCAAGAGCCTCCATGATTCTAGCTTAGGCATGGAGACTCTGATTGCTGAAACCTGTCAGGAAAAGGTTGTCTTGGTCAGTGGCAACATTTACGGAATTTACTATGGCTTTGCTGCTCACTATTCCTAGAAGAAGCCTCATAAGGGAGGCCTTTTGTTTATGTGCAAATTTTTAAGTAATATTTGAAGCCTTGGTTCTTGTAGAAGAGAATTGAAGGTTGTGGGTGCTCTTGTAAATATATTGGGCAGCTGTAGTGATGGGAAAAGCATCGGCCTTGGAATCAGAAGACTTGTGTTTACTTCCTGTCTCTGCTATTTTCTAGTTATATGTCTTTACATAAGCAACTTATCATCTCTGAGCAGTAATTTCTTCATCTGTCCAACATAGACAATATCTGCTTCACAGGGTTGTCATATGTTAATGTATATAGGGCACCTATCTCAGAGCCCAGTACTTTGTCTTTATAAACACCAAATGATTGGTTTTCTCACATATATCTGATGATTTTGCTGGTGATAGACCAATGGCTATCTTCTTTCTTTAGAGGTGGAGGAAAAGGGCATTAGAGTGATTGTGTGGTAAAATCCACTCTAATTCTAGTTGTGAGACAAAGAGCAGTGAAAATGTGGTAAGCAATTGCTTCTAAAAAGCTTGGACTAAAAGCACTTGATGGATTTGTGCTGGCTTCCCGGTAGACTCATCTCTGTACTGCCCGCACAGCACAATTAATAGTTATTACTCGAGAAGGAACAAATAAAAAAAAAAAGAGAGAGAGCAGGCATAAAAACATCCTTTCATCTTCCTGAAGACGGCCCTCTTTGTCAGGTCTGTGGAGCCATACCTGTGAATCTTCTTGGGAAAGCACACTGTGGGTGACTAGAAGGAAGATCTTGTGGCTCATTTCTTACCCACTTCCTGTGCTAGGGAAATGCCTAAGCTTATCTTTCTTATCTACTGATGCCTTGTCAATATCTACTGCCGTTCAGCATGCATCTCCACAAATAAGGACCTCTTTCTCACATCCTCACTCCAGATACATCACAGCGTAGAGAGTCCATTACTTTCTGGCCAGAAAATTTAAAGCCAAGAATAAACCGTAAAAAAGAATAAGTAAAATGGGTAAAATGGCTCCATAAAAAAAGTGCTAGAAGATGAGTACTGAGACATAGTCTGAACACAAGCACTGTGAATGGTCCATGAACCACTCGAGCCATGTTTGGTTTATGTGGATATGAATTAATATTAATAAGTCATGGTTCTGCTGACCTTAGGCACTTCACTGCTATGCTACTATGGCCTATGTATCAAGTTTTGCCCGTTGTAGTCTGGAAGATTAGTCAGTAGAGTAAGGGGGAACCCTTATTTTGAGGATGAATGCCCCAACTGAGCATCTTATTCTCCTGTAGATTCAACTTCTTAGGCAGAATGGAAGAGAAGTCCATAGATTTTAGGGTTTGTTCCTGGGTCTGAATCCAGCTGAAAGAGGAATGATTCTGGTTGAACTATATAACATTTCTAGTATTGGTTTGTCATTTGTTAAATAGGAATAACAATATTGTCAAATTGGAGATGATACATGTTGCAACGTGCTTGACACAAAATAAGCTCTCAATAAGTGATTGGTATTGTTCTTGCTATTATTATCTATAAGAACAATTATTTTCCCTGGCCCTGTTTTATAGGGATAGTGATGACTACATGAAATATTAGTTAAAAAGTGTTTTGTGCTAAATAGATAGAAACTGTGTAATTGTATCTATATAGTGAACAATTTCATTAAAGAAAGCTCAGATTTTATTCCATTATCTTATAAAACATTTTTAAACTCATAGACTATTGAGTCCTCAAGTCTTGGGTAGTTTCTTTTTTTGCTATATCTCCTAAAATTCTTATTATTCTCTGCATTTCACCTATTATTACCCTAAACTAAATTCTATCACCTCTTGCTCTATTAGTGTTCCTGTCCCTTGACTCCTAGAGTCTTGGTTCTCAAGTAAGGTTTACAGAGCAGCAGTGTCGCCTGGGAGCTTGCTGGAAACACAGCACCTCAAGCTCATGACCTCCTCAATCATGGGGCATGTTTTCCAACATAACGTAGGGACTCTGTTCAATTCATTGTACTATCACTTTTGCTCAGAGTACATGCTTGGCCAGTGTGTATTTCTTCTGCCTCCAGAACATTTCCTGGCTCTAATTGCTCTCGTCCTCTTTTGTATCCACCTAAATTCAAGTTACCATCCATTGCCTCAACTATGGCAATAGAGTCTCTGAAATGTTTTTCATGCTTTTATGGTTTCCTCTTGTGGCCCTTCTCTATATTACATGGAGAGATTTTCTAAAATTGTTGCTTGGCTCATATGACACCACCTTCCCCCTCCTCCCTCTTCCAAACCATGCAGTGGCTTCTGTGGTATCTACAGAAGGTCTTTCACTTATGATGGTTTAACTTTTGATTTTTATACTTCACATTGGAATTATCTGGATATAACCCCATCAGAAGTCACAGAACATCTGTAGAAACATTTGAAAGACCCTTTTATAGCTCTGTGCCTTCTCCTATATCTCGCACTCTTGCCAAACTGGCCTTCCTTTAGCCCTGGGTGTAAGCCAAGTTTGTTCCCACCTGAACTTCCTCTGATTCCATACAAAACTAGCTTAAAAATCATCTTTCAAGGCTCAGCTCAAATGCTATCTCCTCACCTAGATCTTTCCTATTTTTTTTCGGCTAGACTAGCATACCTCATTCCTCCTCATCATTGTCTCCCATTATCTTGCTTTGTGTTTGACATAGCACTTATGGTTCTCTATAAGCATAATGAGTATGCTTTTGTTGTCTTTATATACATTGCAAACTGTTTTGGTGAGCGATATCTTCGTTGTAACGATAATGATGAAGATTTGCTGAGTGCTTGCTCTATGTTATGTACTATGTATAGTAAATTCAATAATTTAATGGATCATTTTATTTGAATTATTTCATTCTCTTTAATGAATTATTTATTTATATTTTTGTCTTCCTCTTACTTTAGAATGTCAGCTTCTTGAAAACAGGGGCCAGGTCTGTTTGTAGTGTTCATATCTTTGACCTATAGAAGATTCCCCGGCACAGGGATTTTTGCTCAGGAAGCATTTGTTTAAGAAATAAATGGAATCTAGAGGACTATCATCTGGGAATAGGTCTCCATGAAAAGAACAAAGAGTCTCTCTTACTCCCTTTTTCAGAAAAAAATACCCTCAAGTTTTTCTTATCTTTAATCTGTGAGAGATAAGCAGGTGTTGGAATCCAATTTATGATTGTTCTAGTGGCCATGAATGCAGATGTGGATCCTGAGATTCATCTGACTATTTTGGGAGAGAGGTTCTTGAGTGGCACCTTAATGATAACAAGTTCTTTCTAAAACCTTAAGTTTGGCGTTTGATGTGCTTAGAAATACCAGGCCTTCCGACTTTTACGTTCTTTGTGCGCACATTGGCGATGTGCGTATGTGAACCTTTATTATTATGGACCCAGCCAGCAGTAACCATGGTGAGTAGACCTATCACACAGCATTTTTCTGAGTCAGTTTAAAATGCTGACAATTAAATATACCGTACTCTTTTAAGCAATCCATCAGTCTCTCTTGTTGTCATGGTGACCAGAGTATATTTAGAAATGTGACAAGTACACTGAGTTCAATTGCACTTTTGCCAAAACATAGTTTTGCAGCTAAAATTGAATTTCCTGATTGAAGATCTAAGTGCTGTTAAGGGGGCATGATCATTTCTATACATTATTCGGGAAGTATAACTTACATCATTCTATTAAATCAGCAGCTAGAGTTCACCAGGCTAGTCAGATATTGTTATACTTAAAGTGGTTGTACTTAAAGTTGATGAAATAAATTGAAATAAAGATAGCATCATGCTTTTTCCATGAAAAGTCAAATTGGGTCTCACCAATATAATAGTTTAATGATTAATTTCTTATATATTTGTAAATAAATTGTAAGTGTTCATGTATCTGTCCTTTTGGATTATATTTCTGATTTAAAGGAATATATCAAGGGGATTCTCTGTGCTTTCCTGCTTGTATTCTTTTTGTAGTAATATGAAGACATCTTTTATTCTTTTGGGCTGACCTCAGATTGACAAGCCTCAACCTCAATTTTGGATTTTATATGAAGTGATACAATGAACATGACCTTTTGTCCAAACAAAGGAAAAGTAAAAATCTCTTCTCTTGTCTAATTCAGAACTTAATTTGAATCCTTACTTCCTTATCATCCTCTGTCTTGGCAACATTATGCTGAGAATGATGTTGGGTATGAATTGCTTGGTCATTTGACCACATAGAGTTTAGGGGCTTCTGTAGTGACTGGGCCATGATTACAACCCTGATTTCAATCTGGACCAAGGATTAATTCTTTGACTCTTGAGGTAAGACCAGTAACTCAGAGACTAGTACTCCTGGATACTCTTCTGTTATTATCTAACAGGATGAGTCTGCAACTGGGATAGATTTTGAGCCCTTGAAATTATATGGCAAGATTATTTTTATCTCTTTCATGAACAGTGCAGTCATTTTTGGTAAGAGACGTCTTAGTTTAACAATGGTTAAGATTTACTGAGTGTTTACTATATCCTAGGCATATATTATAGTAAACTCTTTAATGGACCAGTTTATTGGGTCTAAATAATAATCTTATGAAGTAGGTCCCGTTGTTCTTATTTCACAATAAAGAAACAGATTTAAACACATTTTGTATTTTGGCCAACAATATATCCCAAGTACCAGTGGAGTCTGGATTCTGATCCAGGTGCCCTGTTAGCCGGTGCCTGCCGCATGGAGGGCACACAATGAATATTTTTGACTTACCAATGGCGTCTTCCATGTGAGACCATACAGATGTGTCAGTGTTTCCAGAGGTTCACTGAAGTGGTATTTACATAAAGTTAACAGGCAGGAAGATCTGAAAGTACAGGTAAGCCACTTTTTATCTTTCCGACTTTCTGAATGGTTTAGGACCAAAGGAAATTAGTGCTGGGCAGTGAAGGAATATAGAGTCCTATCTAATCCAGTGGATTTACTTCTGGACTCCTTGATACTCTTAAAAATGAACTTTTGTTTGTGTGAGTTGTTCCTAATGATGTTTACCATATTTGAAATTAAAACTGAGAATTAAAATAATTTTTAATATGAAAAATAAGTACATTTTGAAAAGAAGAAAAAAGTAGTGAGGAAAGTGGTAGCTGGATTCTGCATTTAATTTATTGTGCTATGTTGTTTTAAATGAAGTCTATGAAGAAAATCCAGCTTCTTACAGCTATCTAGTTGATAAAGGAAGGAAAAAAAGAAAGTAATTGTGGATTTTCTTCTTTGATACTCTACGAAAATTTGAGTTTGATAGTTATCAAAACTTAGTATTTTATTATAGGTTAGTTCGAATGTATAATCTAAAATCATATTAATGAACTCTTTATACCTTGTTGTCTTAAAATATATTGGCCTAATTTTTACTTTGAATGGATCTTCTTTTATGATTTTGTAACATGCATTAGTTATTTAAAAGATATGGGTTCGCTGAGTTATGCAGATCTTCCAAACATTGACACATTTCATTCTACAATATAAGAAAGTCATCTTCACTGATATCGCCACTCATTTGATCAAAGAAAGTATTTTAAGTATTAGAAATATGTCAAGGGCAAGGTGGTAGATGTAAGGTTTTCAAAATTATAATTTTCATTTTAAAACTTGAATTTTATTATTGGCAAGCAATAAAATGCTATTAGTTGTGGTTTTTTTTTTTGAAGTGATATACACTATTGGTTTATTTTTGTGAAGATATCTGGTGAAACCCAGATTCAAAGAACCATAGTTTGTCAGTCATTGTTTCAAATAAAAGTGGTATTGCTTGAAAAGGTGATAGCTCTCAATGTAAACAATTGCACAAGTACATTTCTTGGAGACAGTTGTAGTTTGGTATTGTAGTTTTGGTTTAGCAGAAGTGCTTCATGGCTACTTCCCATTTCATCACACACTATACCAAAAATATGTGTCTTCAGAGATGGAGATGTAATAAAATTAATAATTTTTAACGCATATCTTTAATAGCTGTAGCCATAGCTGGATTTGGTAGCTGTTACCTGTAATCCCAGCTACTTGGGAGATTGAGTTGGGAAGATCACTTGAAGATAGGAGTTTGAGACCAGCCTGAATGACATAGTGAGACCTTGTCTCTAAAAAATAATAATAATTATTATTAATGCAATAAGGAGTGTCTTAAGTGAAACTGGCTTCCTGTCCTGCTTCATTGTATGTGTTTTAAGGTGAAGCAACTGCCTTGATTCATATTAAGACTCCAGCAGTTTATTACCTGCTATTGTTTTTGTATCATTGGTGCAAATGACAACACAGTGAAAAGGCAAATTACATCTTAGTATTATTGTTAAATAGGAGTTTTTGGACTCCTATAAGGATCTAGAGGATCCCTACACATTTGTGGATCACACATTAAAAGCCACCAGTGTAATCCAGTCCTTTTACTTTACAGGAGAGGATAGTGGGAAGAGACGTGTCCAAGATGGCAGCATGAGTTAGTGGCAGAGCTGGGACAAGAACCTAGTTGTTAGTTAATTCTTTCTTTCATTTTGATTTCCTGTTTCAGCTTCAGGAACTGCCAGGTAAAGGTTTCTGAACAACCTTCTCAGAGATGATGATGACAAGTATAAATAGGTTGAATATATCTCTGATCGGAAATGTATGGGACCAGAATTGTTTTGGATTTTGGACACTTCCAGATTTTGGATTATTTACATTGTACTTACTGGTTGAGCATCTCAAAACCCAAATCCAAAATCCAGAATGCTCCAGTAAGCTTTGAGCATCATGTCTCCACTCAAAAAGTTTGGGTTTTGAAGCATTTCAAATTTTAGACTTTTGGATTTAGGATACTCAACCTGTATAATTATTGATTTTTTGGGAATATTATTCCCAAAATATAAAATATTAAACCTGTTGCATATTTTTCCTACTCTCCGCTCACTACTACTTTCTTTTCTGCTTTTCACTAGGAACCACTCTTTCTGATTTAAACAGAGTATGCTTTGTCTTTGCCACGACTTACAGGGAAGTTAAAGGAGCAATTGCCTGTTCGTATTCTGGATAAGATAGAATTCCAGCTTTGTGGGGAAGAAAGAATCAGTGAATTTGAGTTGAAGGACCCAATTAATTTTTCATCTAAGTTAAATTAGTTAAAAGTCACAGGAAAGAAGATTATACACACAACTCTTATCTTTTATATCACTACAAGTCATCTCACCGGACAAACTCCCTTATGCCTCTGCTTCCAATTATTCTCTGTTAATTTTTTTTTCTCTCTCTCTCCCTCCTTCCTCCCCATTCCTGCAGGAGGAAGTCTGCACACTAAATCTTGTTCTTAACTTTACTTTTGGCTATGATGTTTTATGTGATCTGTTTTTTTCAGTAAAAACTAGTCAGACTGTGAGGTTGTATTGAAGAATGCTGAGAAAGTCAACAGAATTGGACCCTGGTATTATATGTTCTCTTTAAAAACTCTCTCATGTTTTGGGGTAGCTTTTTGGGAACCTGGGGTTTGTGGGAAATGCTGTGTAACATATATGGCTAAATCTAATAAACTGTGGAAGGAAGCTTTCAGAATCTTAAATGTATTGTTCTCTCATTTTCACATGAATTGGGTGTTCTTTCACAAGGACTTATTTACCTACTTCTCATCCAACGTTGAGTTGTCTTTCCCCAGCTATGAGCTTTTGGAGTCAAACTTTATTTATTTATTTATTTATTTTTTGAGTTGGAGTCTCACTTTGTCACCCAGACTGGAGTGCAGTGGCATGCTCCAAGCCACCACAGCCTCGACGTGCTGGGCTCTGGCGAGACTTTTGCCTCAGCCTTCCAAGTAGCCCGAACTACAGGCGCATGCTACCATGCCCAGGTAATTTTTGATTTATTGTAGAGACGAGGTCTTGCCAAGTTGCCCAGGTGGTCTTGAACCCGCGGGCTCAGGCAATCCACTCACCTCAGCCTCCCAAAGTGCTGGGATTACACGCTGAGCCACTGAGCCCGGCAGAGTCAATTTTTAATAATGTTTTCCTGATTCTTCATGCATGTCTTTCTTTGCTACCCCAAAGTGTGATTTGATTTGAACTTAGGTTACCCTTGTGAATTAAGCTCTTACTCATTACTAAGTCTTTGGTGATTTACTTTTCTTTCCACAGAACTGATATTTCTTGTTTGTACTGTTACCTGTAAGACCTTTAGTCTTCTTATTCTTTCTTCTTTAGACTTAAAGTTGTGGTCTTTTCTAGCAAGTGATTAGGCTCACAGATTATTTAGTGGTAGCTGATTAAACTTTTCAGTATGTGTGTTTTTAGCTTCCTTGTCTAAGCTTCCTGAGAATGAGGCTGTCTCCAGCTTGGTATCATAGGAACCCCAGGGATGTGTTGAATGGATTTACCCAGGGAAGTCTTCTTTAGAGTGCATTCTTCAAATTTTTATCTAGAGATCTGAGCTGTTATTTATCTCCTTGTATTGAGCTGCTAAATCTTCAAAGCATAGAATTGCAATGTCCATCTTTTAATGCAGACTCTTTCCCACTGCCAGGATTCACATGTCTTCTCTGACAGATGGCTATTGAGCCTCTACTTGAACACTTCCAGCTCTTTGTGAGACAATTTGTTCTATTGCTGGACAGCATCATGTTTAGAGTTATTCTTTGTGTTGCTCTGTAACTGGATTTTTCACTATTTCAATTCTAATATTTCTAGCATTGCATATTTTGAAAAAAAGTATAATATAGCTTACACCTGACCTGTCCCCAGATACCCAAAGACAGCTTTAATTCTTTAAACTGCCTCTTACATTTGACATGTCCCCAGATACCTGAAGATACCTTTAATTCCCCTATCTGTCTTCTCTCCTCCTTCAGAGGTTTTCTTGCTACTTATATCCATAAAAAGCTTTGGATGCTCATATTCTTTGTGCTTTCCTCATTTCTACATTACTTCTAGATTTCCATTATGATATCAATGCCAAGGGACTCCTTCAAGGCCACTTTTTCCCAATAGTATGCTAGGAATGGTATGAGTACACAGTATACATTTGTGAGACTATGAGCCGAGATATAAATTATTAAATGTGTGAACTTGATTGAGCTACTTAATCTTTCTAAGCCTCAGTTTCCCAAGATGCAATGTGAATGTAATAGCTTCCAGGGCTATTTTTAAGAATTAAAGGATGTGAGATGCTTTGCTTAGATACTGTAACATGATATGTTTAATATATTTTACTTTAGCTTGATTAATTATTTGGTCTATGATCTAGTATAATTTTTTTCACACATGCACTCAGTTTATGACGTTTATGATTTCAAGAGTTCCTTCCTCCTTCTCTTCTTCCCTCTTTGGATTAAATCAACATCTATACTCTTATAAACATTACCATCATCTCTAGATTTATTTCTTCTCTTATTTTGTTGTTAGAACTTAACATGATTTGCTTGACAAATACTTTTTTCCTCCTCATGAATCTTCTTGACTGCTGCCTTCATTTCTACTCATGTGTTCAATCTCTATTATTCTTCCTGTGAAAAACATTCTTCATCTCTCTAATGGGCTAATGATGACTGGCTCATTGCAGATCACTTAACTCCTCACTGAACCCTTCACTTAATCACTCAATAACTTAGAATCATTTAATTTTATAATACATTAAAAAATTAACTTCAATTTAACTTTTGCTAAGCACATCTTATATGCATTGAGCTAGGTGTTACAAAAGGTGCATAACACTTTGTTCATTTGTTCATTCATTTAATGAACATTCTTTTGCGTACTTATTAAGGACTAGATAGATGCTGTACTTGCGGTTAGAATTCAAGAAACTGAGTTAGACAAGGTACCTGTCTTCCAGATGCATGATCAACTAATAGAGATAAAAACAATATGGTAATTTTAGTGACATAGATATAAAATGAGGCATTTTGGCAGTCTTCAGAAAGACTGCTTCATCAAATCTTATTGCATCGATAAAATAGAGAAAATTTTATTTATTTTTAAAATTGTTTATAACTTCCAAGATGTATTGACACACAACTGTTGGGGGGACATTATTAATAAGGCTTTTTGCTAATCTTTTTCTCCAGAATTAGCATACTTAATTGAGTTACTTAATCTTTCTAAGCCTCAGTTTCCTAAGATGAAATATGAATGTAATAGGATACTTAGGATACTTAAAAGGACTCTTTTTCTTTTTACCCAGGCCTTTTTAAAAATGGAAATCACAGCTGCCTAGAGAATTAACAGAGTATTTGAATTAAAATATATTATTTGATTCCCCCCACAACACACACACTCAAAGTTTCCTGTCAGAGAGACAATAAAAGGTTGAGTAGGGCCTCGGAGTTTACTACAAAGATAAGACCCATACTGGAGTTTGATAACATTTGATTATAAAGCCATTTTTATAGAACTGACCTCTAGGTTCCATGTGTTACCCTCAGCTCCTTCTACCCTCTGCCGCCTACTTCAGTTGCATGCATGCAATATTCTTAGTTTTTCTGTTCAATTTAGGCACTACAGATCATCAAAATAGCATAAGAACAGGTGTGATAATATTATAGGCTCCCTTTGGGACCTAATTATTACATTAATTCATATTTCTATATTTCCAAGTAGGAATAACAACATAAATACATAAAAATAATCCTATGATAGTAGGATATATTGTACAGTATTTCTATTCATCATTTCATTTACTTTTTATAGATGAGTTTTATAGAATAGTTTTTGCAACCCTCTTTTGGGTACCCTCCTGCTACTGGGAGCTTTTCTGTCTTCTAATAAATTCCTACTTACTCACAAAAAAAGAAGAGTTTTGTGCTTGTAGGTTTCGTCAATGAGTATCATTCTTCTTTTACTTTCTTGTTTTTCTTTGTCTCTTCCTTTCCTTTGCTTTCTTGACCTGTCCCTTTCCTTTCCTCTTCTCTCCTCTCCTCCCCTCCCCTCCCCTCCCCTTCTCTTCCCTCACCTCCCCTCCTCTCCCCATCCCCCTGCCCCTCCCCCTGCCTTCCCTTCCCCTCCCCTCCCCTTCCCTCCCTTTCCCTTCCCCTTCTTTCCCTTTCCCTTCCATTCTGTTCCCTTGCCATTTCCTTCCCTTCCCTTCTGTTTTTCGAGATATCACTCTACAGTCTCCCAGGTAGCTGGGATTAGAGCTGCAAGCTACCTTGCCTGGCTAAATGTGTATCTTAAGCATTGTTTCTGATAAATATTACCAAAAGAATTAGCGTTGGATAATTATAATTGGGGGATTTGCAAATAATTTTTTTCTCTATTCCAAAGTGATCATGCTGAATTATCTGTTTTTAGTTAGATCACAAAACCAGGTCTGCTTATAACTAGTTGTCTAGGAAATAGTCCCTTTGTTCCTCTGTGCCTTAACTTTGTCACTTGTAAAATGAGAATACTGCTATTATTACTAATAATAATATCAGTTACTCCTCACTGAGTTGGAGTAAAGAGTAAAACCGTATCTAACCATGTGAAAGCACAATGCATTCAACGGTAACAACTTTAAGTATAAAATATAACTTTTGAGTGACTATATAGTCAACTACTTCAGTCAAGGTTAGTTTAGCTTAACTACTTCTTACCTGTTGATGCAAACTTTCTGAGGTAGCTTCATGTGATACTACTATCTGTTTACCTCAATTGTGCCTGATGGCAATTGTTGTATGCCCAGTGAACACTTATTTATTTATTTATATTTTAAATAAATAAATGTGGGGTATACATGTGTAGGCTTGTTACATAGGTATATTGTGTGATGGTGAAGGCTGGGCTTCTATTTGAGACCACCCTTCAAGTGGTGAGCATGGTACCTAATGAGGGGGTAGTTCAACTCTTAGTAGTCCATAGTACTTGTTGTTCCCATCCGTGTGATCGTGTGTGCCCAGTGTTTATCTCTCACTTATGAGTAAGAACATGTGCTATTCAGTTTTCTGATTCTATGGTTATTTGCCTCCATCTGCATCCATGTTGCTGAAAATGACATGATTTTGTTCTTTTCTATGACTGTGTAGTATTTTTTGGTATGTATATACCATATTTTCTTTATTCAGTCCACTGTTGATGTACACCTAGATTGGTTCCATTTTTTGCTATTGTGAATAATAATGAACACTTGGTTGAATTTTTAAAAAGTACTTATCTTTCTTTGGCTTTTATTATTTTTATGTGACATATAATAGTACATATTAAGGGGTACAGTGTGATATTTTGATATATGTCTACAATGTGTAGTGATCAAATCAATGTAATTAACATATATATCACCTCATTTATCATTTATTTGTATTGAGAACATTCAAAATTTGCTCTGCTAGCTGTTTGGAACTATACAATAAATTGTTGTTAATTATAGTCATTTTATAGTGTTGTAGGACACTAGCATTGATTCCTCTTATCTAGCTGCTCTGTTGTAACCATTCACCAATTTTTGACTGTCTTTTCCTCCTCTCTACTTTTCTCCACTTCTACTAACCACTACTGTACTCTTTATGAGATCTTCTTTATGAATGAGGCCACATATAAATGAGAGCATATGGTATATAACTTTCTGTGTCTGACTTATTAACATAATGTCCTTCAAGTCGATCTATGTTTTCACAAATGACAGGATTTCATTCTTTTTTATGTCTGAATAGTATTTTAATACATTTTCTTTATCCAGTCATCTGTTGTCGGGCACTTAGGTTGATTCCATAGCTTGGCTGTTCTGAATATTACTGTAGTAAGTATGCATGTGTAGATATCTCTTCAACATACTGATTTCCTTTTTAAAAATATGTATACCAAGTAGTGGGATTGCTGGATAATATGGTGTGGCTCTGTATTTAGTTTTTTGAGGAGCCTCCATATTATTTCCTATAATGGCTGTACTAATTTACATTCCCACCAACAGTGTAGAAGATTTCCCTGTTCTCTGCCTGTTCATCATCATTTGTTATTTTTTTGTATTTGATAATAGGCATTCTAACTGGAGTCAATGATATCTCATTGTCATTTTGATTTGCATTTCCCTGGTAATTAGTAATATTGATCACTTTTGCATATACCTGTTGGTCATCTGTATGTCTTCTTTTGAAACATATCTATTCAGATTATTTGCCCATTTAAAGATTGGATTACTTGTTATTTTATTGTTGAGTTGTGTGAGTTTCTTGTGTATACTGGATATTAATCTTTTGTCAGATTAATAGTTTCTAAATATTTTCTTTCATTCTGTAGGTTGTGTCTTAACTGTGTTTATTGTTTATTTTTACTGTGCAGAAGTTTTTTTAGTTCAATATACTCCAATTTGTCTATTTTTGCTTTTGTTGTCTATGGTTTCAAGGTCAGCTTCACAAAATCTTTGCCCAGGTCAATGTCTTGAAGGATTTCCCATTGTTTTTTTCTAGTAGTTTCATAGTTTTATTTTTCACATTTAAGTGTTTAATCAATCTTGAGTTGTTTTGTATTTGGTGAGAGATGGTGGTGAAGTTCCATTTCCCTGCATATAGATATTTAGTTTTCCCATTACCATTTATTGAAGAGACTGTTCCTTCCCCAGTGAATGTTCTTGGTGCCTTTGCTGAAAATCAATTGGCTATAAATATGTGGGTTTATTTCTGGGTTTTTCTATTTTGTTCCACTGGTATATCTGTTTGTTTTAATGCCAGTACTATGTTGTTTAGGTTGCTCTAGTTTTGTAGTGTATTTTGAAATCTGGTATGTGATGTCTTCAGCTTTGTTCTTTCAGATCAGGATTGCTTTGGCTATTCAAAGCTTTTTCAGTTCTATGCGAGTCTTAGAATTTTTTTTTCGATTTCTGTGAAGAATATCTTTTGTATTTTGATAGAGATCGCATTAAAGCTGTAGATCATGTTTGAAGGTATGGTTATTTTTACATTATTAATTATTCCAATCCATGAGTGTGTGATATCTTTCCACGTTTGTGTATCCTCTTCAGTTTCTTTCATCAGTGTTTTATAGTTTTCATTGTAGAGATCTTTAACCTTCTTGACTATATTTATTCCTAGATATTTATGCTTATTTGTAGCTATTGTAAATTAGATTGCTTTCTTGATTTCATTTTCTACTAGTTCTTGGTTGTATGATATGCTTCTGATTTTTGTATGTCGATTTTGTATGCTGCAACTTTACTGAATGTGTTTATCAGTTTTAAGCATTTTTTGTAAAACTTATAATGTTTCTACATATAAGATCATGTCATCTGCAAACAAGAATAATTTTACTTCCTCCTTTCCAATTAGGATGCCCTTTATTTCTTTCTGTTGCTTGATTGTTCTGACTAGAAATGGTAGTACTATCTTGAATAAACGTGGTAAAATTGAGTATTCTTGTCTTGTTCCAGATCTTAGAGGAACCCTTCTAACTTTTCTCTGTTCAGTATAATGTTTGCTATGAGTTTGTAATATGAGGTCTTTATTATGTTGAAGTATGTTTCTTCCATACCTATCTTGAGTTTTCTTTAAAAAAAAAAATCATGAAGAGATGTTGAACTTTATCAAATGATTTTTTTCCTATATTTGTTGAGATGGCTATATATGTTTTTGTCCTTTGTTTTGGTGAAATAATGTATGTTTTTTGATTTGCACCTGTTGAAACTTCCTTGCATTCCTTGGTTTAATCCTACTTGATCATGATAAATGATTTCTCTCTTTCTTGCTCTCTTTATAGACAGAATCTTACTCTGCTGTCCAGGCTGTAGTATAGTGCAGTGGCACCATCATAGCTCACTGTAATCTCAAACTCTTGGGCTCAAACTATCCTCCTGCCTCAGCCTCCCAAGTAGCTAGGACTATGGGCATACTCCATGTCACTGACTAATTTTTAAAATACTGTTTTGTGGAAATAGGTTCTTGCTATGTTGCCCAGACTGGTATTTAAACTGCCTCAAGCAGTTCTCCCATGTCACCTCCCAAACCACTGGGTTTACCAACATAAGCCACTGCATCCAGCAGTGAATGATCTTTTAAACGTGTTGCTGGATTCGGTTTGCTAGAAAATTTTTGAAAGTGTGTCAATCAGGGATATTGGCATATAGTTTTCTTTTTGGTTGTGTCCTTGTCTGGTTTTGCTATCAGTGTTCATTTAATTCTTTAGCCTCATGATTTCTCTTTGGTTCTTTTTTATAATTTCTATCTCTTTAATTGCTTGTTTGTATTGTGTATTGTTTTTCTGGTTTAGTTCAGTTATCTTTCAGTATTTTTTTGAGTTTTCTTAAGATTATTATTTGGAATTCCTTTTCTGGCAATTTTGTTTCCTTTTCATTGAGGCCTATTGCTATAGTATTAAGTTTCTTTGGCGGTGTCAAGGTTTATTAATTTTTCCTTCTACTTGTGTTCACAAGTTAATGTCTGTTCATCTAGTGCAACAATTGCCTCTTCCAGACAAACTTTATAGAGTGGCTTTCATAGAAAAAGACTTTCATCTGCAGTTGGGTTTGAGTATTATGGTTGGGAAGTGTGTGGTATCTCTGTTTCTGGATAAGTGCAGTTGTAGAGTCTCAATGCAACTTCTTCAGCTGTATTCAACAGTAACAATACTTGTGGGCATCTTAGTGGCCTACGGTGTAAAAGTTTGTAGCAGCTACAGTGATGGCATAGGTTGTTAATGTTTTCAATGTCAAGGGCTTGGGGGTCCTCCTATTTTTGTTTTTCTCACAATAGACAAACTTAACTGATGGGATCCCTTTTAGTGTAAGATCTAACATGGCCTACAAATAGTTGTAGCAGTGCTGGATTCCAGGTGCAGGTGCTTGAAGTGGCTGTGGGGCTTGCTAACCTATTGTGGTACCTGGGTTTTGGGCTGCATGTTTGCTTTCTTGGGTGGACTGGATGTAGGTTGCCCATAGAGCCAGGATCTGTGACTCTGAGCCCTCTAGCAGCTCAGGCCCAGCTATAATTCTATACTTAGAGAATAGGGCATAGCACTCGCTCAACTCCAGGAAAGAAAAAATGCTCTAGAAGTGTGTGCCCAAGGAGCAGTATATGGCTGCAGTTTGGAAAGCTGAGCCCATAGGGCTCAGGGCAACTTGGATCCCAGGAGATGAGGCCCCATGTAGAAATGAGCCTAGATCTTGGGATTAAGGGGGTTGATAGCATCCTAGACTCTTTAAGGACAGGTGCTGTAATGGCAGTATCCAAAAATGACAAAGCACAGCTGTTGTTTGGGACCTGTGGGAGCAGTGAACAGCACAGTGATGATTCTACTCCCCAGGGAGAGAGGTGTCTCAGCAGCTCTGGCTCTAAGGTGGTAGAGCAGCTCCAGGAGAACTTGAGTTGTTTGTCTTGTAGGTTGGGTTGTCTCAGCTCAGTCACTGCTTTGTTTTATTGGGATGTGCAATGTAATATCAGCTCAGCTCTGGGAGGTACAGCTGCTCAGCTCTGCTATGGCACTAATTAACTAGGGCACAGTGTGTCTCTTCAGCTTAGACCTGGGGGGTGTGGCTATTTTAGGCAGCCCAAGTACCATTTCCTTGGGAGTAGGGCACCACTTCAATTTAAGTACTAGGGTGTGTGACACCTCTGAATGGCCAAGGTACTATTTTCTCAGGAGTAGGGACCCTTCAGCCCTGGCCTGGAGGGGTGAGGGAAAAGTAGATGGAGTGACTCCACCTACACCTGGTTCCCTGGAGAAGGATATAATGGCTGCTTGAAGCTTGTCTTGGGGATGCTGGGCAACTGGACTGGGGTGGATCAGTGGCCATTTAGCCTCAGAAAAGAAGGGGAGCCGTGGCTACTTACCTCCAGAGCAAGACACGCTCCAGTCATAATTCTAATTACAAGATGGCATGGTGCAGTAGCCTCTCAGGCCACAAGGGCGGAGCACAGTGTGGGTTACTTCTTTGGGGGGGTGGGGGTTGGGGGGGAGCACAGCTATGTGGTTCTCAAGCACTCCCTGAGCTAGGTTTAGTTCCTATGAGGACTGCAGGAGACCCTAGGGTTGATGTATGTAGGTGTCCAAGGTTTTGACGGGGCTTGATAGGCTCCTCTTGCTTACTTTCTAGCTATAGGGAGAAGTTCCTCATGGTTCCCAGCTGATCCCAGTTGGGGGCTATGTGGTGAAAGCTGGGCATTTCCTTCACTCTTTATGTGGTCTTCTCGAGTTTCTGTGTCAACCAAGGTTTCTGTTACTCTTCTGATGCACTCTAGCACTCTCCCTTAGTTATTTTTGCTAAAATGTAGTTTTTATTTGTTGTTCTGGCTGTCTTTGTGAGGGGTACAAAGCTAGGGACTTCTAATTGGTCATCTTGCTGATGTCACTCTTAAAGTACTTATCTTTAAAGGTATAGTGCTAGAGATTTGTAAGCCTCTTCTATTTCTGCTCAGAATTCTTAAAGTCTCTCATTTAATTTCTAGATTATAAGTTCCATTGATAGAATCCTTATAAATATTACATCAAGAAGTTGAGCATTACCTTTAGGCCAAAGCAATTTACTTTTTAAAAATCTGATTAATTTCAACACAATCAACCAGGATGTCAGAAGATTTCAGTGCCTCTGATAGATGCTGACAGGTGAGGAAATTAAAATCAGGGAGGGAAGCAATTAAATACTGGCAAACATTACTTTAATGAGACAACCGAATCATTCATAAGCAATGGAATATCTTGTATTCTTAATAAGTATTTTAGGGTGGTGGGTGAGAGTGCATTTGAAATTGTATGTGTTATTTAATGATTGGAGTGCGAGACATTCCATGTTTTTCTTTTAATGTCTTTGGCCTAATCTAATAGTTCAGTTGCTTCTGGGGACAGACTTATATTTTTCAAACATTGTTTAATTTAAACAAATCTTAGTATATGAATACAACCACCTTCACTGCTACATGAAACTTAAGAAAATGCACAAAATCTAGACAAAATAATTCTTGGCCTTTTCGTCGTGGCTTTGGGATAACCATAGGTAAGACATGTGAAAAGAGAAACACAAAAATACATATTTTATACAAATTCTAATCTGAAGATTTGGGATTTGTAGCACTAAGACCAGAACCCAATACCTTAATCCCCATTCCATTGTTATTTTAATATGATACTGCCTATCAGTACAAGCATCTGGGGCAGCAGAGGTAAAGATTTTCCAATTTATTTTCTTAATGGAAATTTTTATAAGATACTGTCATGTTGCTCACTGGTACTATGGCATCTACAAAATATCATGTATTTTGAGTTATTTTTATACATATCCAATGCAAATTAGTCAGAATTTTTGTTCATAATGTTAGGATCATCATCCTAGGGTGATGTTGCTTAAACTCTGTCTTAGGGTATGGTGGTAGATTCAAACCATGGCATGGTTTGTGTAAACCCTATTGCAACAGATCTCTTTGCTCTTGGCATTTCCCATGTTCTTCCATTTCTTTCTCCTTTTTCCTTATTCTTTGTCATTTTTCTTACCTCTCTGTCTTTTTTTCTTAGCTTTGTTTATTCCATCCTGTTTTTCCAAAAACATAATAAAAATTATTAATAATCTTATAGCAGTTTCAATTAAGTTTAGTGAGTCTTGCTTTGCATAGATTCTGATTAATATGTTGAAATTTTGTAAGTTTGAGATTGATTATACAGATTTCTTTATTTTTGGCTGAAGTTACTTCTGGGGGTGAGAACTTTTTTTGAGGGGAGAGGATGGATAGTTTGACAAAGGATGCAGACATGCCAGGTTCTGGGTCAGCAGTCATAAAACACATAGAGGCAGCCAAGGATAACTGGCTTCATTACCAACAGGCAAGAGGATTTGTCAGTTGTCCCAGATGTCTGTATAGGTTTATGGAGAACTCCATTGTGTTATAAAATACCCAAAGCTACTGAGGACACATGATACTCAAACCATGTGAAGAGGACTAGTGAACTTATTAGCTGGTGAACCCATAGCCAAAGACTTCAGCTTTTCTATTGGTTTAAATGAGACTTATTGATGAAGGACTCTTCACTAAAACTTACTAGTGCAGACATGTTTATATGGCTTGTGTTTCAACACTTTGCCCAAAGATGTTGCATCTCTGAAACTTCACTGGGGAGATCTGAGAAAGTGTTCATGGTAACCCTACATTGAACACTCCTTGGGCCTCAGCTTAGTAATATGTCACCTTCTGGTTAGACCACAGATGTGAAGTCTTCTTTCTCTCCTTTCACTTGCTACTGAAACAGATCTCAGAACTAAATGTGCTTTAGTGCTCTGACAATTGAATTGTCTATGTTATGTACTTGTTTTCCCTTTCCTGAAGTTGTTATTCTCTTCAAATAGCACATTCCTACCTGGGAGGCTGTATCACATTGGAAAAATAAACTTCCTTATTTTGGTATCAAGATACAATTTTAAACTTTTATCTGCTGTATGTTAATTATGTGATCTTTGAGTTTTGGATTCTGTATTTATAAAATTGATGTAATAAGTTCTCATAGGCATTATAATAAGGATGATTTGAGACTTTAATGGTCATGTGATTTTTCCAAACTATAAAATAAAATATAATGTTAAAAGATGATTAATATTTTCATTTTGGTGGCAGATGACAAGTTTTTTGAAGGGCACCTTTTCAACTGTGTTCTTTTCTTAATCCAATTTGAGTCCTTTATGAAAATGAGAGATTTTTATAATACTTCCCAGACATCTTACACTGCTCAACCTATCTATTTTACTAAAACAAACTCCCTTTGTTCTTGCTGTCCTGTTGGAAGTTTCAACTCTCTGAACGTAAGGCATGGTCGTTGGCATACACTTTAACAAGATGTATAATTCCCCAGTGGGTCTTTCCCCTAAAGTAATATCTCTTTTGCTTTTTGGGGGTTGAGGGGACATTTGATTTTGGAATCTTGAAGTCTTTTGGTATATATATATTTTTGTGTTTTTTGTTCATAGATGAGATCATATGAGAGTGACGTAGATAAATATTGTAGTGTTTTAAAACTAGGAAGCATAAATCAAAAGAACTCTACCCAGAGATATTCTCTAGCCTTGAATCTTTTGGTCATATAAACATAGGCTTATGGGAAGAAATATTATCACCACTATCTATAACTATAGGTAGGGAATAATGGAGGGAAATCATCTAAAAAAAAGTTTAACTTAGGATAACTTTGGTTATGAAGTACATATTATAATCTTCATTTACATATGAGGAAATTGACACTCAGAGAGTTTAAATAGCTTGCCTAAGGCCAGCGGTAAGAGGAAGACACTTCTAAAAGGCTCTAAATCCCATGTGCTTCTTCCACTTCTTCATGTCAATCAAATAGCTGGTTTGAATGTGAAAATGTTTTGCAAAACAAGAAATCACTATGTAGCTATAAGAAACTAAGACTCTCTCCATACTCAGTCTTACAAACCAAGTCAATGAGTTGTTATTTGTCATTGGGCTTTCCCTGTCTAATAACCTAGGAGAAACTAAGGCAGAGGAAAGATTATTGGACTAGCAGGCAGAGCCCCTCGTTCCAAATTCATGCTCTGCCATGTACTGTACTGCATAGTCTTGGGCAAGTTACTAACCTTTTCTGAACTTCAGTTTCCACATCTGTAAAATGAGTACAGTAATATTCTTTTTACGTGGTATTTGTGAAGTTGACCACGAGAGTTATGACTGTTCTCATCCGTTCTGTCCCGCTGTGAGCTTCCGTTTTCTCACCTATGAAATGGGTAGAATAGTCTCTTCCTGCTTCTTCACTGAGTTGTTGTGGGATGAAATGAATGTGAAAATGTTTTGCAAAACAAGAAATCACTATGTAGCTATAAGAAACTAAGACTATTAATGAATAAATATAGGCTTAGTGCCTATGAGTAATTTTTACCTATTTCATTTCAGACACTAGCATTGCAGTTGACTGAACCTTGTGTGCACTGACCATTCCAAGAGCCAGCTGAGGTAAGAGGAGATTAGTGCCTTCCTGTTTATGAAATGCTAATAGGCATCTGAGCCCATAATGTTTAAGGTTGATTTTACTCCCAGTAGGAGAAATACAAAGGTACTTCATGAGCAACAAAACCTGAAAAATGGCCAAGATGGTGCTGCTCTCCTTTTTTATTTTTTGTCTTCTTGATTTAATTTTCCCTTTCAATTCATAGCCCTTAAGGTTTAATACCAATAGCACAAAAATGTGAGCAATACAGATGATTCAGCTTTAATGAATATCTAAGTATCCATAAAATACTATGTACTAGAATGTTCTTACCCATTATTTCATTGTATCTTCAGCTAGTACATGGAAGGAAGGCTTTTTACCCTGTGTCCTAGCCCTTTACTGAGTGCATTTTCACTACACTATGTTGCCTATGTGACGTGGCTCTGAAGGGGCCAAACATTCCTAGTTGAGTCAGTCATAGTCTCTTAGCTGCCCAACAAATCATCTAAAAAAGATATAATTCAAGGCTGCAACAACAACAAAAAGCCCTAAGACCACAGAAAATGAGTTAAAGTATCTTTTAAAACCCCGTGTCTGCATGCCACTCTACTGGGGTACCAGTGTGGAGGACATCAGCCTTTGGCAGAAGAATAATTCATCTTGAGTTTACCAAGAAAATGGAGGCCAGTGAAAACAAATTTTAAAGGAAGCATCATAGTTTTAAAGTTTGTAAAATGCGTTCTTTCTCCTGCAACTAAGCTGCTGATATGTGTACCTTTTAGTGAGCTATACTGTGTTTTTTGTAAACTTTAAGAAGTTTCAGCCTGAAAAGAGGTGAAGTAGTTGATGTGGTGGACTAAGTGCAGGTCCTGTAGAATAGTAGCTTTGTGGAAGATTTGATGTCATCTTTTAAAATACTATAGGAAGGGTACAGTGGCTCATGACTGCACTTTGGAAGGCCAAGATGAGTGGATTGCTTAGGTCCAGGAGTTCGAGATTAGCCTGGACAACATAGCAAACCTTGTCTCTACAAAAAAAAAAAAAAAAAAAAAAATTAGCTGGATGTGGTGGTGCATACCTGTAGCCCCAGCTTCTCGGGATGCTGAGGTGGAAAAATCGCTTGAGTCCAGGAGTTCAAGGCTGCTGTGAGCCATGATTGTTGTGATCATACCACTGCACTTTAGCCTGGGCAACAGAGTGAGACCTTCAACTCAAAAAATAATAATACTAATTAAATAAATAAAGTACTATAATCATGTGTTCTGTTGAATATTTTATTAATTCCTTTGGCATATTGCATCCATGATCTTGAACTGCAAACACGACTTTTGTTGCACAAACCTTTGAAAAAATTTGAGTTCATTGCATTACCCCATATTTGTAGACGTTAAACAATTTAGAATTGAGTTGAAATTATAGTGTTAGGTTAACATGATTTTCAAACCAAATATTCATCATGCATGTAAAATAAGAACACATTATCTGCAAACAAGGCAGGTTATGTATGGGTTGTCAAAATCCTATAATTAAATGAGACATAGATTTAGATTATTTAGTATTTAAGATTTCTTCTTATTACTACAAAAGAGAGCTTTTTTTTTTTTTAAAGGGCAGTAGCAAAAAATACGGGAATGATTTCTGCCCATCTTTTAGTTCCTCTCTAGTCCACAAAATGTCCCTGCCAAAACGTCTTTCTAATATAGTATTTTTATGGCTAGATATATCAGAGAAGAATGTACATATCTACTATCATAGTTTTTGATAGCTCCATGAGGCAGAGCTCTAACCTGTTTATTTAGAAACTGTAGTTATCATACTACCCTTCCCTCGGATGTCAATTGTTAAATATTAATAGAATAAACTTTGAAAAGTAGGTAACTGTATCCCCCTTTCCTACTGAAACCCATCTTGAAACTATAAAGAGGAGTTTTAAGCAAGCCCTAAAAGTTTACAAAAATTATTCTTGAGAAAGGACTATTCCCTCCCTCCTATACCCTCTCTCTCCACCCCCCACCCCATAATTTGGAGGTAGGAGCTGGTGGGGAGGGAAAAGTAGAAAGTTCTCAAATAACTTTGGGAAGATGGAAATATAAATACTCAGGGGGCATGCTGTAGAAACTTTAAATAATCTTGTGGCAATAATTGGTATCAGTGGCAGTAATGAAGAAAGAATAACAGTTTAAATAAATAATTAGACTTGACAGTGGATGTGTCAACAGGTACCCACTTAATGAGCGTAATCATTGTTTTTCTCTGCTCTCAACGTTGATCCGCTGACTGCGGTGTGTTCCCTGTCCCACTTCCAAACCAAATCTATTTAAAGCTGCACTTCATGGGATCTGAAACAGTATACCCTGTTTACTATTTAGAGCTGATACCTAATGTTCTTTAATAGGCAAGATCAGTACTTGAACAAGAACAGGCTTTTGGCCTCCTGTAGACTGCTGATTATCCCTGTTTTCCACAGGGTGATTCATTAGCAAGGATGAATAATACCCAATTACTTCTCATGGACTTGTCTATATTGCCAGAGTGAATTGTTTATTATAATTTGGTGGAAGCAGTCCTAGTCTGCCTTAAATAAAATTAATCAGTTACTGTTTTTTGAAGTAGAGATAGAAGCAGTAGTTGTAAGTGAAATTCTGTCTTTGGTTACCTGGGTAGAATCTCATTGTTTTGGGGAGTAAAGCAATGTGTTATATGTTATGTGCACCAGAAGCCATGAGAATCTTATGTGTCACCTGGGCAGATCACTTTTCCTCTGTGAGGTCTGTTTCAGCATCTCACAACAGACACAGTTGTACAACTGATCATGACATTGCTTCCAGTTAAATGTTCTATTATCTATGATTTTATTTCCTATCTAGTCCCTTGCTGTCAATGTTACCAAAATCATAGGTAAGTCCTATGACTCTACTACATAGCCAGTATGTGAAAATGGTTATTCTGCTTAGCTTTTACTTCTTTTATATACCAGAAGAGCAGTTAGTGCTTTATATTATATATTGTGCATTTATTCCTTGGTTGGCCTTTGCCCAAGCAACTTGCATTTTCTAATTAGAAGGAAAAAAAGAAAGAAACCATTCCCCCTATCCCTCATATTCCTTTACTCTATGGCATTGTTCCATGAACTGGGTCTTATTTTTAGAGGATCTGGTAAACTTACCCCCTTTTGAGACTGTTAAGAAGAGGTAGACTCCTCTTTCATTGTTTGACATTTCCAGAGTGAATCTTCAGTCTTGGAGAGAGATGTCAGAATGTCAGAGCTATAGGGGATTTTAAGAACCAATTTTGGAGAATTATTTTCTCTGACATCATAGTTGTGTCTTTGTTTAAGTAGAGAAATCTTTTTCTATAAACTGTTCTTTCTTTTTCCAGTATTTAGAAGGCCATCGTCTTTCAGGCAAAACCAATCTCAGTGTCAGTGTAGGGATGTGAGATGTCCTTAAAACATAAGTGAACCCCAGGCCTCTTCATTGAATCCGTAAAGTAGTGGCACATAGGGCTCTGGCTGACTTTAGCAAAAGCCACAGTCTCAGTGCTTATTAGAAGACTGTGGGTTCCTTGCAGGACTTCCTGTAAGAGGATATTTGACCCTAACATCATCACTCTCTCTTCCACCCGCCTCCTGCCCTTTTCTGAACAAGTAAATTATAGGAAGCTGAGGATGAGCTCCTAGCTGACTATTTACTACACATAGTTTAGGAACATTAATAAAGAGAAGACAAATGAGGGATTAATAAGCAAGAGGACAGGAGAGTAATAGCCAACACGGTGAAATCTAGTTCAAGGATGCAATTCCCAATTGCTGGGCTACACAAGATTAATAGCAGTGTCTCTTACTCTTTCAGACCCTTCTTTCTGCCTTGTTCTTGTGGGAATGGGCTGAGACTGAGAAGCAGCTGGTGTAATCATTGCCAGAACAAAACTCATGTTTACATAGGGACTTCCAGGTCTGGAGAAGACAGTAATAATTATCTGTCAGATAAAAGATAATTTAGAAACCGTTGGATCTAAAAACTTACCTTGAACTTCATAGTACAGAGATTCAGAGAGTAAAAATCATTTGAGTGAGTATGAGGTTCAAATCCTGACTCTAATTAATTAGCTATGTGACCTTCCTGAGCTGCAATTTCTCCATCTGTAAGATGGGAGGAGGTGGGTGAAATAAATGATGTCAAAAGTCACTCCAACTCTGATTTTTATAAGTCTCGAATTTTACCAACATCCCATAGCAAGTTTGCAGCCAGGCCAGGTGTTGAATTCAGAGCCTCTTTTTGCTGGTGTAGGATGGTCATCATTATAAGTTTTATTACCCATACTTTCTAAACAATATTTTTGCATTTCTCAGTATTGTCTTATCATTTGGCAGATCCCTTTCTGCCAAAGGACTTGTCTAAGACAGTAGTTCTTTTTTTTTTTTTTTTTTGAGTTGGAGTCTCACTCTGTCTCCCAGACTGGAGTGCAGTGGCACACTCCCGGCCACCGCAGCCTGGACCTGCTGGGCTCTGGCGATCCTTCTGCCTCAGCCTTCCAAGTAGCTGGAACTACAGGCGTGCGCTACCACGCCTGGCTACTTTTATTGTAGAGATGAGGTCTTGCCAAATTTCCCAGGCGGGTCTTGAACCCTAGGGCTCAGGCAATTCACTCACCTCGGCCTCCCAAAGCATGGGATTACAGGCTGAGCCACCGAGCCTGGCCAGGCAGTAGTTCTTAATGTGTGTGTATATGCATGTGTGCAATTGTGCACACACATGTGTACACATGAGCATGTGTTTGGTATGGGGTGAGGAGTATGAAATTTTTGGAAACTCAGATGAACCGATGAAATGCTGGAGAATGCTCTCAACAATTTCAGAAGGATTGTAGATACTCCAAAGGCGATGTGAGTTAGACCAAAGATATTTTTCTATATGGGAAATATGAGATGACATTTGGGTAACATTTCTCCTTTTGCTGTTGGATTTTTCCCAGAGTTCAACTATCATTCTACTCTGAATGTCAGGCTCATTTATTAGCATGACTCTGGATATTTAGGTTTCTCAAACTATTGAGTGATATTTTAATACTGAAACTCTTATTCATCCATCCATCCATCCATTCATTCATTTACTCAAATTCACTTTTAACCCAGAATCTTCTAAATACTGGCATTTCAATATATTATTTTATTTAATCTTACAAATTAGAAAATTATTTTCTCATTATTTATATTAGGAAACTGAGCTCAGAGAGGTTACATCATTTGGCCAATGTTGCACAGCTAGTAAATATGAAATCTGGATTTAAATCAAGATCTGCTCCAAAATATGTGACTACCTCCAGAGATAACTTTGAAAATGAATAGGGGCAGTGACACAAGTACTTAAACAGTAGAAACTTCTGATATAAAATGGTAAGTGGGTTCCAGAGGAATAGAGAGAATGTGTGTTATGGGCGTTCAGAAAGGGACAAGATCCTGAACCACTTATATGATAATTTATTAATTTCATGCTTATCTGACTCCTTAAGAGTTAATTAAAAATGTTGGACAATTGGATAAAACTCTTTATAAATAACTCAGTTTTTTCTTGTTTTTTAAGCTTCTATCATGTTAATGGTCTCAATATCTTCATTTTGTAAGTGAGATGAGGTGGAGTCAGAGTGCTTAAGGTCATAGTGCCCTGATCACACTGTGTTTTTGACTGAATTGGAATTTCAATGCTTTGGGGAATCTGTTTGTTGTTGTTTTTTTCCCTCCTTGTTATATTGAGCGTGGGATTTTAGCAGAGATAACTTCTGACCATGCACAGATCAGCACAAATGCAGATGTGAGCAGCTAGAATTTGGATCCTGCCAAGTTGTAATGACTGCCACATGTGTGAAGCTAAAACTGAGTGCTTGGTGACCTGCTGTGAGTCTTTGTGGGAGCCAGAAGAGTAAAAACCAGTGTCAGAGATGGAAGAGGTCTCAGAATGTGTCAGGAGCAACACCTTCACCTTACTGATGGGGAAATGGAGTCTCACAGAAGGGATATATATGACTTATCAAAATTTAGGCAAACGGTTAATGGCTCCCTGGGACTGAACAAGAACTAGACTTTATACCAGCACTCTACAGTCATATCTACTTATATTTTCTGTTTTCCATCGACTTATACTCTTGGCCTTGAGAGGTAGATATACCTAGATTTGAAACTCAGCATTATTAGCTGTGTGGCCTTGGATAAGTTACTTGCTTTCTGGTTTGTTGTCTGTAAAATGAAATTCACACCCTCCTCACAAGACTATTGTGAGGATAAATGAAGTACCATTGTGTTTTTCAGTACACAGAGGTATTATTAAGAATCCTCATCAAAGCCCAGTGAGACAGGCACAGTTGTCCTGTTTTTATAGATTCCATTTCCTGACTTCATATTGAAACTTTTTAGGTCCTTGCTTCTCAAAGTTTCATCTGAGGACCAGTAGCATCAGCATTACTCAGGAGCCTGTTAGAAAAGCAAATTTCAGACACTTCTCCAGACTTTCTGATTCAGAATCTGTATTTTAACAAGATCCCCAGGTAGTTCAAATGCTCATTAGTTTGAGAAACGTTCTTTCGTGCTCTAGACCAATTTCAAGGCAATTGCCATGGCCTGCTGACAATGACTGGCAGGCTGCCAGCATTCTTGGGGCATGCTGTACCATGCATTGAGATAGCAGGAGGGAGCCTTGTGAAGTCACTCCTTGGGAATAATGGAAGACTGAGTTGAAGGGATCCAGCAGGCTTTGTCTTTTCAACACCCTTCATTTCCTCAGAAGTACTATTCACAAGGGGTCAAATCGGGATTGGATTCTAAGTCTTTCTGATCCTGAGTCCATGTTCTTTTCATTAAACCTCGATGTCTCAGTCAAGAGGAATGCTGGTTTGTGTGTATGTGATAACTCTTCATTCCCCATAGTGTGAATATTTCCACACTGACTGTTTTACTCTATTACTCAATTCCTAGAGGGGAAGACATAAAATTTAAAAAAATGAAAAAGCTTGAGTTGAAAGCCAGGATCCTGCAGCTTAATCAGTTATTTTCGTTTTTTAATGAGGGTGACTATTGTGAAATAAGTAATTATTAATTACTCAAAACTAATGAAATATTTTAGTTTCCTTGCTAAAAAAGCATATGGAAGCTAAAAGAAAGCATATGGGAGTTTTTCGGGAAGCATATTGGTGAATGGACAAATTACAGTGGTGCCAATATGCCGTTGCTGTCTGGCTGGGGCCATCATTACGTGTGCTGGCATCTGAATTTTCGTGTGTTTAAAGGAATTTTTAAACATTCCCATTTGATATGTGCCTTGGGTTGCCTCTGGAGTTACACAGCTCTGTCTCATAAATCTTTCTGCCATACTTTCACACAGACATTACTGGTTGAGTGTCTACTCAGTATAAAACTTTTGCTGTAAGTCGCTGCTGTGGCATGTCCATTCCAGATGTCTCCCATCCACTTCAGTAGATTGGAAGGGTCTGCTCAGCTGATGGCAGGTATTGAAACTCAGTATGCCTAGCAGTTTACCACAGGAGTAAATGCAGTAGCCTAAAAGGTGGCAGAACTAGGACCTGCTTGCTCCATCAGGGACTCTGTGTGAGGCCTTTGACCAACCATGTAATCTCTGCACTGTCCATTTCTTACTTGTAAAATTAGAATGATAATAACAAGGATGGCTGTTTATCCAACTTGTAGTCCATCCCCTTTGCTTCTCCTCTCTTTTTCTTTATGTCTCTTATCCTTTGCTACTTATTCATCCAGTCTGGTAAAAAGCTTGATGGATTTAGAGGTGGTTGAAACTATTTTGGCTGCTTTGGAAATTGCACACTTCTAGGCCTATAATGGTCAGAGGCAACATGGTATGTTTTAGGAGATACCTGGTTGAGTGTCCAAAAGCTGAGGTCCCAGACCAACCTAACTTAGCAGGCATTTACTTAGCACCTACACACAAGGTAGCTTGTTCAGATATTGTAGGAATGAGCTGGCAGGTCTGTGGAGGTGAGTTCAATCCAGGGTCCATCAAGACTCATTGTGATATTTAAGCTCAGTAATTATACTTTGGGAGAGACAGAACTTCTTGCTGGATGTTTTTTAAAGAACCAGGAATATGACTTGGCTCTGAGAGATAATTAGTTGGACTTTGATAAGATATTATTACAGGAGTAACTCTCTGACAGGCAACTGTCAGTTGAGGCAAGACCCAGAAACAGGTCACTATCAGGCATATCCAAAGAACTGAAATGTGTGGGTGGGAGAAGTCACTTCTTTTTTTTTTGGTGAAACTTTTTTAGATCACAGAAATGTGTGGTTGGAAGAAATTACTTCTTTTTTGGTGAAACTCAGACTCTTTATCTGCAAAATGTGAGCTCAGAATGAGATGGTTCTCAAGAAACCTCAAGAACTCCAATTAGAATTGTATAAGGTCTTTTATCCCACAGCCAGATAAGCCACTTAGCTAAACCCTGGCAGTTGAATGGTGGCAATGGAGCAGGCCCAAGACCCAAGTGTCCTGTCCCTATCTCACTATTCTTTCTATTACCCACATGGCATTACAATGGCAGGTAGGTGTGTGGTCATTATTATTCTAGTCTTTAATGCGTGAAACATGGAATAATAAAGTGATCTAAGACATAAAACAAATATGAGATTTAACCATCTCAGATATTAATGGTCCTTCCACTGCAGGGGGCCAACTCTTAGAAATGAAATGCGCCCCCCTCCCCCCATCGACTATGTGGGCCTTGCTTTCCTGCCTGAATGATCAGCATATAGCCTCCTCCTAGGGTAGTTTTCCTTGTCCATCCCTCAACTCTGGAATCCACTCAGCATTGGACTTTGTTTTATAATTAAAGTTTATTTTGTATTGCCATCTTTTCATGTTTCTTTTCTCTTCCTCCTCCCTCATACGTATTTTAATGTCTCTGGATCTAAGGATTACTTTCTGCTTCTCTGAATTTCCTGTCGTTCCTGGCATAATGCCTGAGAATAATGCTCAGTAGAAGAGCACATGACTGTGTTCTTCAGCGGTTTTTCTCTCTGCTTATTGTCTGCTTCTGAGATGGATATGAGACTTATAGGCTTATAGAATTTCAGAAGTAGAAAGAAACCTTAAAAAGATCTGTCCAGCCTCTCTCTTCCCCAGGGGGAAAAAAATGACATACTCTAATTTACTTGCCTGGTTAGTGTCAAATCTGAGAATGGGGCCCACACCTGACCAGGCATTAGAGAGATGGTTGCCACCTGAGACCCTGCTTAGTGCTCACCATGCCTTGACTGGAGTCCTTCTTTTTTTTTGAGTTGGAGTCTCACTCTGTCACCCAGACTGGAGTGCAGTGGCCGCTCCCGGCCACCGCAGCCTCGACCTGCGGGGCGCCGGCGGTCCTTCCGCCTCAGCCTTCCAAGTAGCTGGAACTACAGGCACGCGCTACCACGCCCGGCTAATTTTTTGATTCATTGTAGAGATGAGGTCTCACCAGGTTGCCCAGGCGGGTTTTGAACTCACAGGCTCAGGCAATCCACTCACCTCAGCCTCCTAAGGCACGGGATTACAGGCTGAGCCACTGAGCCCGGCTTTGGAGTCCTTCTTTCTATGAAGACCATTAGGCATAGAGGTACACAGGTGGCACTGTTGCTGTATTAAACACATGGAAAGAAGCAGACATTCATTGGGTGTCTACTGTGTGAGAGGCTCTGAGACAAGTGTTGTCACACAGTTTAGCTTGGCCAGTCATAGAAAGCTCGATTCCCATTTCTCTATGAGGTAGACAGGTTGATTGTAAATAGGACATTTAGCAAAAGCCTTTTCCTGTAAACTCTGAAAGCTACTCTATAGTGGATAGATGCATCCCTCCTAGAATATGGGTGTAGGACTCTGCAAAGTTGCCTTTGGGACTGTTCTGAGGGAAATGGACTGCAGAAACAAGTGAAAATAAGCGGAGGATGTGATCAGAATTGGGGTGGAGAGACCTGTGGTCACCTGAGTATAACAGAGGACTAAGATCCCACACTCTTTTCTCCACACATATATTGCTGGTGTTTAGAGAACTGGAACTTTGAGGCCTCATTCTTTAGCGTGTAGCATTGGCTTTTACTTGCTCTTTTTACATCTTACTCCCTCCTCTCCTCTAGCTCGCCTGGACCCCATGAATATCTTTTTCTTCCTTCTATTTATTTTTCCCCTAGTTCTTTTGCTCCCCCCAACCTCCTGAGTCAAACCTGGGGGGCCTAAGTTCTCTTGAAGGCTCTCTGATGGCAGAATCCTCTGTACTGGACTGTGAAAATGCTGGCAGGGAAGAAGATACACAAATCTGTTAAATACACAGTAAAAATAGCTTATGATCTATGGGACTTGGTATTAAGCAAGATGATATTAACGAGGTTTGAGTGCTGTTCTGAAATGTGGCAGCTGCACACGCATATTGGCTGCTTTTCCTCCTTACCCCTGGCAGCGTGTGAGCGGTGTTGCCATGACACTCCTTGGGCTCTGTTTAGATCAGCTATTTTCTGAAGGAGTCACTGACCTTCCCCACAATAGAAACCGTTGATGTGGTTATGTCGGTGCCTCTTCAGGAGCCGTGTGACTGGCAAGCCCCCAGTGGTCACTTGGAAATGGTTGGAAATTGTAGGTCAGACACACATCGTGTAGGTTTAGAAGCAGGAAGGGCTTTTGAATATCCTCTACTCTTGTTTGTTGTGTGAGGATACTAAGGCCCGTTGAGTGGAGGTGACTTGCTGGGGTTACAGAGTGAATAGAGACAAGTCTGGAACTGGAATTAAGGTCATGTTTCCCAACTGTGTGATGTTCCAGCATATCACACTGATCCCTGCCTGAGTGCCTTCTTCAGCCCTCAAGGCTGCAGATGAATGGGCCTGGGGACATGGTTGCCCCTAGGCAGAGAAAGTGAACAAAGGGAGAATAGCTCAGAGTGGAGCAAGAGATGAGAAAGCGAAGGCGGGTAAGATGCTTAGAGTAAATGCCCGAGGTGCCTCACAGCAATGTCCATTTGCAGAAATGCTTCTGAGTAAAGAGTTCCTATCAGATTCCACAGATGAGTTCCTTGGGAAGTGAGTGACTACAGGGGCTGGGGAAAAAATAATACCATGCTCTCTATTGCTTTGAGTCCATCTAAAACTCCCCTAAGAGCCATTTGTGTCACACTTTTTTTTTTGGTACCTTATTATATAGTGTCAAGTATTTTCCCAGTAGTTCTTATGTGAAATTATGTCTTCTCCACATAATCACCAGGTTCTTGGGGACAGAAATTGTAACTTAAAGGAATCTTTCTCACCTACTTTTTTTTTCTACTTTGCCTTTTAATCAGATATGTGAAAGAGACCTAAACACAGGATAAGCAACCAGTAAATTGTTGTTGAATTGAACTTATTTGAATTCAGATGACCTCTTAAAATATTTATTAATTTTTGATGAAAGTTGGCAAATGATGATTTTGTGGAATATTGTTCTTACCAATTTTGATTCTAAGAATTCTTATATGTTCTTAATTAATTTTCATAAAGTGCAATGTGCTTTTATTATCCTCATTTTACAATGAAGAAACAAAAGTCAAGTGGCTGCTCAAATTTTCTTCAAGGAATAAGTGATGGAGATTTGACTTGCATTTAGATCTTCTGTTTCCAAATACTGTAATGTTACTTCTATTCTCTCTTAGTACTTACTGGTGTGATCTTGTTTCATTGACAGTGGTTCAGCCTTCTATTGAGGGGTCTTCAACCTTTTTATGTTATAACCTAGTCCCTTAAGAGTCTGGGAAAATAATTAAGGGTTCAAATGGTATTATGCTTTGGCAACACTTTAGCTGATTTTTTTTTTAGTAGTCCAAAGGGAAAGTATTTCATTTCTATCTTCTTTAATTTCCTTATTTTGAAATCAACTTTGAAATAGTTTGTAAGGCTCCTTTAACTTTTAACAAATTTGGGTACACGTAGAGTATGGGATAAAAGTCTTTCTGCCTGAAATGAATTGCCTAATTTAGCCAAGAACAAAACTAGATCACTTTTTATTGTTGTTGTTGCAAAAGAAGGATGCAGGAATTTTTGAATGCTACTGCAAAAACTCAGATTTTGTTTAATATTTTTTATAGGCTTGTCTCAATATTTGTCATATTCATTAGCTGGTATCCATTATGCTTTCTTAACTTCTATAGATTTAGATCAATTTGCATTTCTGAAAAAACCACAAATGTGGAGCAGTGGTCTTATATGTATATGCTTAGAAAGAACACCATTGCCTAATTTAAATTTTAATACAGAGACAAAGCTGACTTGTGGTGAGAATAATACCTTGTTATGTATAGGCTTTATGTTTCCTTTTTGTATCTTTCCAGGTGCTCAAGGAGGAGGATGAGTTGAATAATAATGGCGTAATGTGCAGAGTGAAAGTTGAATGCCTAAGACAAATACACATGCGGGTCTATTTCTGTATTTCTTATGTGCCTGTGCCTGTGTGTGATGAACTTATAGCTTTTTTTTTTAATCTGTTGCATTTATTTATTTATTTATTTATTTTAAAGATGTGGGGTATAATTCAGGGTTAGGTATACAAATGTTCATTATGCAGGTATCCTTGTTGTTTTCTATATCTTTAAAGTGCACGATAACTTTAGAATTATCAAAGAAAAACTGAAATAAAAACTTGGGTGTTTAGGAGAGATGGATATTTTATCTTTTTTTTTACAATTACATGTAAAGTGAAAAGTCGCAAAATTGTATTTTTCAGTGTTTGATGGAAACCAAATACTGTCGTATTACTTTCTTTCAGAATAAAGTCTGCCTTGGGAATCTGAACATTCTTGAAAACTTTCTAAATTTCTTCAGCCTCTGTTGATACTCATACTTGGCTTTTTTCAATTTAATCAGTTTACTGTGATCCATAACCCTGGGAATATTTATTTGGTAACTGATTCATTTAAATTAAAAAAAGAGCATCATTTTGTATCTTTCTTTCTTCAAACATGTCTGATTTGCTGTTGAATTTTGTATATATGTCTTTTCCCCTAGTAGATTGGGAGCACTGAAGACAGGAAAGGTAGTCTATGTGTGTTTGTGACAATGATTTTGTGAGCTCCAGTGCAATAAGTTAAAACAACCTTTCAAAATCTTTTGCTGAAGGTTGACAGGCTTATTCAGAATCTCTTTAGAAGTCATCCCATTATTCTTGAAATCCCTCTGCTTCATAAACTTTTTGTGAAATGAAGAAAGTCCATCTGCCTACTTGTCATAGAAATGGGTAGTTTAGGAGTGAAATCGCCTGTTTACATACTGGACCAAACTGTTACTGTAGGAAAAGGTTTCGGATATTATAGAATGTTACAGAGTTAGAAAAAATATACACATGTAATATATAGAGTGCATATATATGTACATATATATGATCTGTTCCTTGTCACAATATTTAATCCAAAGTGCTATTTACAGTAATGAATCAAAATGTCAGTCTTAAAAATATGAAGTGTCAAAGTGTTCCCACGTTGCGGAAAAGTTTGATGTGACAGTTTGTTAATCATATGACTATTATATCAAATGTGTCTCACAGTGTCTTTTGCTTCAGCGCTCTCTCATAGCCGCCTCACACTTTTTTAGTGAATTCCTAGTTTAAGTTACCCAAGGAGCACATTTGGGTTACGTGTCTCCCACACCTCACACAAAGGCTGCTATGTTTTTCCATTCTTAAAACTGAATGGATTGCACATTATTTTAGAGTGATTTGATTTTATGCCTGACACATTTATGTATAGTAGTTAAAAAAAATTCCTCTACTGTAATTTTGCTGTTTTCACTGCAGAAGTATTACGTGGAACTGTAACTTATAGAATGGATGTTTTGTGTTTCTTCTAGCTGAGTTTCCCAAGATATCATTTAGAAGTCTTTATGTGCTGGTGACCACTCTTTGGCCTTGGACACATTTGTGAATTTTGCTTGGCACGTTGATTATGCCAATTTTTGCATCCTACTAAAAGGGCAGACTCTTAGAGCATAAATATTACATATTTGGGAAAAGGCAACATGATTTCTTTTAGGATAATTTATGGCTATGCTACTTACTTGCTCTGTATTCATGGATCACACTTAATCTCTGTGCCTCGGTTTTCTCTGAAGAATTTTTAAGGGTACATTTGGATTAGAACAATTGCTTTTTAAATGTATTTCCTAAGGAGCCCTAGGGTTCTGGGTAGAATTGAAGCCTCCAATGGCAGGGCCAGTGGTGAGAGCTCTGAGCCCTTGAAGCCAAGAAGCTCTGCTATCTGTTAAATGTTGAGTTGTGTACACTTTTTCACTTAACATTCCCACTGCTTAACTTGCCCACCTGTTGGTAACCATCATCCTAATTGATCTAGAATCAGTATTCTCTGACTCTGTGGCTTGTTTCCCGCAAGTTTTCAGTGGACAGCCATGACATCAGATCTTGGCTAATCTGGCCCCCATGGAAGCTCTTTCAGTGGCAAAGCATTCTCCATACTGAGATTTGAGATAAGATCTACTAACTGAGACCCCATCTGTGTCTGATTTTAATCTTGGCATCATTTTGGTTTTAATAAACTTACTTTCCAAGTTAGCAGGTTTTTATGTCAGCTAAGTTCATTATTTAGAGCAAATACGGACTGAGGAAAGGTCTAAAAGTTTTGACTGGTATTTTGTCTGCCTCCAGTCAAGAATACACATTTTACTCCTTAAAGATAATGAGTTTCAACCATTTTGGAATGGAGGGTGGACACCTGCAATTTGAAACTTTAATTCATTCATTGATTTCCATTCTCAGTTCTCTCCCCTTCTCCCCTTATGCAGGCAACCACCACTGGCATGATCCACTCTGCATGGTATGTCTCTATGTTTATCTCCAGTATGGTGGAATAGGAAAATTAAAAAGTTGCAAATTACAAATCAAGACAGAGACTGTAAGAACAAGTGATCAAGGGACATGAGTTAGTAGCCCTAACAATAAACCTTTATGTATCAATATGACACAATCAAATTGGAGAAAATATTTATCATGGATAAAAAAATGTGTCCTAAAGACAGGAAAGAGGATGAATGGCTATTTTGCCAGATGCTGAAGCATCATTTCCAACATTCTTCAGGACTCAAATCATGGGATTAGCTTGATATAACTCTTTTAATAGCCGAAATCCAGAAGGGAGACAATGGTTAAGTCTATAGTTTTGCGAATGACACCGACTTCTTTCTCATGGTGAAATGCTCCTCTAGTAAATCCCATAAAGACTGTGTGAGGCCAGAAATAGTAGCCGAGTGCCAAGTCAGGAATGTTCTTTTTTGAAGTCACATATCAGTCACTGGGATGCACCTGGGTTTATGTCCGGGGAGGGGATAGGGGGACAAGGTGCAGCATATCCAAAATCCAGGTATAGGATGATTATACACAACCCAGGAGCGATTCCTTGTCCATTTTTTGAAGAAGTAGGTAAGATGAGGCCAATATTCTAACAAATGTTGAACTCTAAAAATATAGGTGTAATAAAACAGGAAGGATTATGTGTATAGTTTTGACCAAAGTAGAACAGTATAATGGTTTGTTTGGGTGGAGAATATGACATATGAGAGAATTGACCCCCCAAAACAACATGTTTGCTATCTTGTTTGTTTATTTTACTTTTGCATTGACTCCCTCCTGCCTTCTTTTTCTCTTTCCTAAGTATAAAGACCTTGAATTCAGGGCCTTATCTGTCTTGTTGCCCTCTGCTTCTCTGTACCTGGAGTCACACCTGGCTCATCTATGAGATCAATAAATATCACTGAATAGATGAGCGATTTTGAAAGATTCCTTATTGGGGGGAGACTATGACATAAATCTGAAAACATCAGACTTGGTCACTTTTAAACTTCCTGGGACTTGTACTAAATGCTTATTGAGTTAAGCACTGTTCGGAGCATTTGTATCATTACCTCACATATTTTTTTCAACCATCCTTTGAGAAAGGCACTGTTATTATTACTTTTCACAGATGAAATGTTGAAAACCATAGACACTACATAATTTGCCCAAGGTCACATAGTTCAAAATAGGTAAAGCCAAGATTTGAACCCAGGTAGTCTGACTCTGGCAGCTACTTTCTTAGCTACTAAGCTATATTGTCTCCATGCGATGATAATGTTTATACCTGCCAATTTCTTACTTCCAGCAGAACAAGATGGAACAAGGTGATTGGTGTGAAAGTATTAGGGGAGGGGTAAACCACCTGGTGAAGGTGAGATACAACAATAACTATGATTTAAAGTAGAAAGTAGAAACTTGCTAAGAAATTTCAAAACCGAAAAAAAGTGATTCCTTCCAACTGGGAGGGAGGGCAGGGGTCAAGGAAGGCTTTGAGGGAGGAGTGAAATTTGGGTTGTTTTTGAATGAGTGGAATTTTAACTAAGAGATCTAAGCAAGTGGAATGAACAGTCGAAGAAGGACTACTGTTTAGTTTTAGCAGATTTTTTATAAAACAGCTTGCATTGAGGAGTGGAGAGGAGAAGAGGCTTGTGGTGGAAGGAGAGGAAGTCTTGAGAAAGGTTCTGAATAGAAAGATGAAAGCATACTGAAAGCATCTTCAGGATCATTCTGGAGGCCACTCTAGGCAAATTCCTGCCTTACCTGTGCCATTCTTTAACCCATCATTTTTGGATGCATAATCCATAAATATTAGTCCAAGGAGTTACCACTCCAAAAAGAGTGGCCACATGAGCCTGGAACATGCTGTATCCTCTGGTGCCCTCTGAGGTTCTGGCAGTGCACATTAGCATGCCCAACCTTTTGGGAAGTCCTGTGGGACAGCAATCATCTTGCTTTCTTTGACTCTAGAACTTGCTTGTTTTTTTTTTCCTTTGAGCAATCCCAATTATTATCCCCTAGGAGACACACTTCGGGAGACCTCCTCCAGCCAACCAACTGGACTGAACTGTGTCACTTTCCAAGTTGTTTTTCCACTAGGCACAGAGTAGAACTTGATCTGTTCTTAGGACAGCCAAAAGTCACATTCTGAGATAAGCTAGAGCACTTTTGCCTATAGGAATGGTTATGTGGAATTTAGAAAGCAAGCTGTGCCCAGGATAACAAACCTGAGGAGCTGCCATCCCTCTGATGGAATAAAAGTGAGAAGTAGGAATTGAGCCCGAGGTCTTGAAATGGAATGTGCCTAAGAGTGATGTGACAGTTGCCAATCACAAGAACTCTCCTAGCTGGCTGCCCTGAGAACATGTTAGGAGAAAACACGGCTAAAGTCAGCAGCTGACCCACTAGCTGCAGAAATGGCTTAATGTCTTTTTCATCCTTTCATTCTGAATTGACCTGAAATGGAAAGAGAGGTGAACTGTGTTGAGAGCTTACTCTACACACCCGCAGGTCATTAGGATCCATCATGTCAAATTACCTTACTTAATCCCCTTACCTATCTAACTGGGTCAGGATTATTAATCTCTTCTTTTATAGATGAGGATTATGGATCCAGGATGCCTCACTGGTGCTGAATAGATAATGTTGTTTTACATCTTGGGCCTTTTCCTTATTCTTTTCTCTACTTGTCTGTCTGGTAAACTCATATTTCTCCAGGTTGTACATGGGGTTCTCTTCTGAAGAGTCTCTGAACCCCCTGTGATTCCAGTCCTGAATTGCATGGTGACCCTCTTTTTCCCTATGCTTACATGTCTTTCTCTCCTTAAGATCCCAAACTCAGATCTGGTGGCTCTAGATTCCTTGTACTTTTGTTTTACTGCTCTGCCCACATCCAGCCTTCTCTACAGTGTGACGTCATTGTCACTTTTTAGGCCTGGTCTCTCACAGGATACCTCCCCTTCACCCCAGGGTTCTAGACTTTCCCTGCTGACATATTTTGAGTTGTTGAACCCACAGGCTCCTCATTTTTAAGTATTTCCCCATTCCTGGCCCTGCCTTAACTTTTTTTTTTCTTTTTTTTGAGTTGGAGTCTTACTCTGTCGCCCAGACTGGAGTGCAGTGGCATGCTCTCGGCCACCACAGCCTCGACCTGCTAGGCTCCCACGATCCTTCTGCCTCAGCCTTCCAAGTCTGCCTTAACTTTTAAGTTACACTTTTCAAATCAGAATCAGATGTCCCAGCCTCAGAGGTAGTGCAGGAGAATTTGTATTTCTATTACAAATTCCCAGGTGAGGCTCAAACTGTCATCTTGTGGGATCATTCTGATTAGTAATGCTTTAAAGTACAGTTTAAGAACCCTGATTTCCAGGAAATTTCACTAGCTATCTTAGTCCAAATTGAGTCCTTCCTTCCTTCTTGTCTCCCTCTTCTCCTTCTCTGTCTCTCAAATGCAATCATACTAATAGCAAATTATTATTAATGCTTGTTTCTGCACAGTTAACTCATTTGCTTTATCATAAATGATGAGGCGTAAAAGAAATGCTGTTTGTTTTTCAAGAGATGTAGAGTAGTAGGTGGAGCTGAAGGGATTCTGAGATTTCAGGAAAGCTCTTATAGGCTCCAGGAAAGATTCTCACACCATTAGTTGTGAGCTTTAGTTGAAGAGCATGTCACATTTATACAATAATTTTTTCCAGGTAGGCCATGGTAATGATTTTTGGATATTGTGTTCATGTTCTGAGCTTCTCATGTGAACTCGAGGAGAGCAAGGAAATAGCAGTGGTAACTGCCATTTACAGTAATTTGTGGGGTGATTGTTATGGATAAATTCATAAATTCTTAAAATTATGTTTTCTACAATAAGAATACCTACAAAAGGAAGTGCTCTTTAGGTTTTTTAAAGAAAGCTTATTCGTTCCTCAAGTGCTTACTCCGCAAAGCCCAGGCTTTCCACCAAGGAATAAAAATATGGCTACATGTACTTCCCTCCCTCCTGGAGTTCACAAATCAATAGGAGAACATCAATACATAAATGACTAGCTGTGTCACAAAACAAAACTTACTAGGTGACAAATGAGAGGTAGAGAGCAGACTGTGAGAATCTGTAGGAGGGTTTCTGCGAGTGTGAGTATGAAGGAAGGACTTTCTGGAGGAGGTGGCATTGAGTACACTTCTAAGAATGAAAGGATTTCAGCTGATGAACTTTAAGGTAGGAACATGACAGATAAAGGGACAGTGAATACACCAGGCATTTCTTAGAGTGCTTTATAGCTGGGGTTGTGGGAAAAGCGCTGCATAGAAATATGAGAACACCTCTTTTGAAGATTCTCTGCTGATATTCTGGTCCATCTGATGATGCTTATTTTACTTCCTTTTGTACATCTGTCCCTTCTTTACTGGACATTCCTTTTGCCATTTTCCTTCTGGATTCCCTCTCCCCTTGGCCATTAGCCTCTCTCCGGTTCCATTGGCTTACTTTACCTTTTGGATGTCCCCTTTCTCTTGTTTTCAAATATTTTAAAATTCCCCTTCATCCTTTACTCTTTAATTCTTGTTTTGATTCACAGCATTAAAGATAGCCTCCTTTTTGTTTCCCTGCATTGATTAGATCGACATGTTTATAACATGAACATGCTGGTTTTCTCCTCTCCAGGCTCTGAATCATTGAGCCTGTAATGCCATCTCTAGTCAAAGCTTCTATGTGTATAGTACCTGTTGCGACTGAGAGGAGATAAGGTCACAGTGGAAGAAAATAAGTTGTTAAAATCTGTGGGAACAAAACATCAGGTGCCAGGTTTGTCTAAGAATGCAATGCAGACTACATTCTGTGGCCAGCGTGTTGGAAGCTTTTGATGTTCAGAGCCTTACATTTTGATACTTAAAATAATGTAGTATAAGTTTACATCAACTGAATCCAGGCAATTTCACCATCCACTACATTATTAATTCCAGATGGGAAAATTCATTACGGTTCAAATTTTGTTTGAGGCCCAACTGTTTCTTAAATTATTATTACAATTATTATCTATTTATTTATTTATTTTTTTACAACTGATGGGAAGGGAAATTTAACAGCTGTGTGATTAGCAGGGCATGAAATTAAAAATGTTTTGAACAGAACCAAGAGGTTGTTTACTACAGAATTTCTCGTCTGGGAATTAAGTATCATTAAGATTAGCCACACAATGATCTCTTTCGCCATTCAAGTTTGATTTTCACACCCAGTTGAGGGCTAAAAGGACTTTAACCTTTTCTGGAAGGAAAAATGCCAGTGGACTCATCATTAAGGTAGAGTGAGCATTTCTAATGTTAACCGTCAAGGTAACATCCATACTTCTGTCACTCACAAAATAACAGTACAACTAGAAGTTCGGCCTCACTGCTCTCAGCAAAGAATAAGTTCCAGTCTGAGGAAGTCAGGTAAATTAGAAAAAGCTACAGCCTGATTGGAGGCTTCAGTTTTTCCCTCTCAAACTCTGGGAGTTTTATGTTTCCATGAAGGCAGGCTCAGACCCCTGGTAAAATGTTTATCCACACATTTTCCTTTAGGTGTATGGTCCCTTTAATTCTTGAGTCTTTTTGAAAATGCCCTTCTCTGATTAGGCTTTGGAAAGTATCTTATCCTCCTTCCTTTGGGCAGAATGTTGGCAGTCTTCTGCAGAAGTGGTAGAACACAATGGTCAAGCATATAAGCAGGAACATCTTTGCTGAGGTTTGAAGCCAATTCTGTTTACTTGGGCAAGTTGCATGAACTCTCTGCAACTGGCTTTATCACCTCCTTAGCTAATGGAGGTAATGTCAATATTTACCTCAAGGATTATTTTGGAGATTAAGAATTAATACCAGAAGATGTTTAAGGCTCTGCCTGATGCATAGGTTATGCTCAATTAATGTTAGCTGTCTCTGTTCTTTTAAGTCAATATATTGTTCTGTGTTTGAATGTCTTTATTTCATATCTGACACTGACTTGCTCAACTTCCATTCTGGAAAGTCTTTTGTCCATCCCTGTCTTACTGCTTTTAATAGAGTCTTTTCTTTAGCTTTGTATTTATTTAATTAAACCAGACACAGCCTTTATCCTTCAGGGTTTTCTTCTTGAAAGAATGGGATTGATGACAATTAGAAATATTCAGAGATATGTTTAAGGATTTGTGGTCATTAGAGGAAGGAGACATTAGTTTTGGTTGGGATCAGAGGCAAGTATGGAAAAAATGAAGGAAGCTTTCTGGGGGAGGAGGGAATTGATCTGGTACCTGTAAGCTGGGTAGAATTTGACCTGACAGAAAAGGGGAAAAGACTTTTCAGGCTGAGTGAAGGGTGAGAGTGTGCTTGTTTTTTCCTTTTTCCCTCCTGCTGCCCTCTGGACACCATCCAGGCCTTTGGAAAGCTGTTTTTGTAGGTAGGACCCAGGTTCCAGCACTAGTAAGTGTGTGATTGAGACTTTTATAGTCTCACTATCATGTTTGAGATGTGTTCTTCGCATGTCTTATTTGTAAACTGGACAGAGGAGTAAGCCCCCTGGTTCATTCTAATAAATGTGTTAAAGGAGGCTCACTTTTTTGTCTCAGTAAGAGGGAGGAAGAATAGAAGTGATGAAGTCAGCAAATATTGGATGTTTGTAGAGGGATTAGAAAGAGTTCTCTTTAGAGTACTAAATAGAGGACTGGGAAGAGGTTATTGAGTCCTCTTTATTTATTCATTTTTCTCTATCTCTGATGAGTTTTAAAGGTAAGATTTTGATTTTTAGCAAATATCTAAATCTCATTTTTCTTTCCTTATCTCTTCCTTTTCCTAGGAACTAATATTAAAACCACTCTTGTCATCTGCCATTAAAAACAAATCTGGGTAGGTGACGGTGAGAGAGTATTTTCTAGAATGTATTATATACTGGGCAATAGATCTGGATGTTTAAATACTTTTTCTGTAGAAAGTCATTATGACAAGATGTGTTGCCACCAACAACCCTGTGGTGGCTGTTGAGTGTGTTTCAACACTGTGGCTGCCCTGCCTCTGCTCTCTGCCATGTCAAGCTGGTTTTAAGTTTACTGTCACTTTTAGCAAGTGACCTCATGAGGCACTATAATGTGCATGCTACGGCTCAAATGTTACATGGCATGGTTGCAGAATAATGAGACTGCAGTTTTGGTCTACACCCTGGAATATGTGCCTGCAAGTAGTAGGGTTATTCAAGCAGCAGTCTTTGTGGGGATGGGATTCAAACATAGGCGACACTTGTTCCTAAGTTGCTTCTATTGCTCGAAACATCTTGGAAATGTCTTTTTTCGGTCTGTGAAAAGTTATGTTTTATTTAAATATTTTTCTAGATTTATTTAGATATAATTGGCTCATAAAATTGGATAGTTAAGATGTAGAACATATTTTGATATACATGCACATTGTGAAATGACTGCCACAATCAAGCTAATTAATATATTCGTACTTTTTGTGTGTGTGGTAAGAATGGTTAAGATGTACTCATAGCAAATTTCAAGTATACAATACAGGACAAGCTATAGTTACCATACCACACATTAGAACTCCAGAATTTTTCATCTTGCATCGCTGAATCTTTGTTTTTGACTAGTATTTCCCTATTCTCCCAACTGCAACCCAGCCTCCTTAGATTCTGGTAATCATCATTGTACTTTGCTTCTATGAGTTTGACCTTTTTAGATTCCACATATAAGTGAGATCATGCATCATTTCTCTTTCTGTGCCCGACTTATTTCACTTAGCATAATTTCCTCCAATTTCATTCATCTTGTCACAAATGACAGGATTTCCTTCTTTTCTAAAGCTGAATAATATTCCATTTTATACATACACCACATTTTCTTTATCTATTCATCCACTGGTAGATATTTAGGTAGATTTCATATCTTGGCTATTGTGAATGGTGCTGCAGTGAACATGGGAGTGCACACGTTTCTTCGAGACACTGATTTCATTTTAGGGATGGGTCTGATGACAGGGTCCATGGTGAAGCAGATGTTCACTTCACTCTCCTCTCACCATGCTGAGAGACATATTGGGAGTGATGCAAGTATGTGAAACTGTCTTTCCTACCTTGTCAAGGGAATTTTTCCTTATTTTTGTGTTCCATTCAGAGGCTGTAATCTGTTTTTGTGTAAGGATAGTTGTTCAAATAGATGTTTCTATTAGGGGATGGGTGCTGGGGACTTTTATTTTATTATCTTGCTAATGTAACTCTACCTTGGAATTGTATTCAGAGATAATGATGAGCCACCCTCCCCCGAAATGACAAAATTTGATTATTAGTTAAGCCTATAAATAATTAGAAAGAGAGACACATGGAAGAAAGTTCTTCTCATTGCCTATTATCAGAGTATATTTGCAGCCAAAGAGAACCCAGTCCTTCTGGGGTTCCTGCTACATTTCAAGAAAGTCTTGAGAAATAGAAATCACTTTGACTGTAAAAGCATTCAGTTGGTTATTGTCATGTCTCATAAAATAGAACTGGTGTAGATAAAAAGGGAGTTAGAAGTATAAATTCCAATTGAATTATATACCATAGCATTCAGGAGTAAAGATACTGTTGAGTATAAAGCTATGTGCTTGTCATAATCAGTCATCATATACATGGCAACCTTTCCTAACATGTGCATCATGGAATACGAGGTTCATGAATGGTCAAGCCAGTTTGGAAATCTCCTGCCATGGTTCCTACTCATTTTGGAGATTCTCCATGCATCTTCAGCAAATTTAACCCTGAGAAATCTCATAGGCAAAAACAATAAGCCACAATTTCCTTTTCTGTTATGTTAAATTCAGGTTTTGTGAAATTTATTTTATAATAGAACCATTTTGTGGATAATTTTCCAGACTTATGTTCTGGGGAACATTCTTTGGAGAGTATGACTTTATTGTTAAAATTCTTAAGGTTCACGTCTGTCATCTTCTAATAATCTTGAGTGAAATATGAAGTCACTGGGGCTAAACTATAGACCTCCATCTGCCCTCCCTTTATTTAAGTATCAAACAGTTTTCCAATGAAATGTTAGGAGGCAAAAAAAAACAAAACAAAAACAAAACCACGCACACACACAAAAAACCCCCAAACTTTTAGAGCTTAATAATTGAAGAAAGAAGACAGTGTTATACTAGCCAAACCAGTTTTGTGAATTAGAGCTTTAACTCACAGAGTTTTTTCCGAAAATAGCTTGATTTTAAGTAAAACTTTGTTGGCTGCTGGTAGTATACTTTTTCACCATCAAAGGTACAACTATGAGTGATTTTAAATTATGACATATTTCTTACATTCAAAACTAGGTCTTGTGGAGGAAACAATACTTTGACTTTTCAGAAACAGTCAGCTTAACCATTGTGACATTTTCCCCCCTGTTTGTTTAGGATATTAGCTTTTTATTAAGCTAGATGAGTGTTGGATATCTTGCCTAAGCCCATATTTGACAAATGAAGAAATTGTGGCCCAGAACTAACCTTTCCAAGTCTCGCTACTAGTTAGTGACAAAACCAGAACTAAAATCAAGGTCTCTCACTTACCTGTCATTTACATGTTCAGTGTTTCCCTTTTTCTTAAAAATTGTGCACTCTGTTAAAAAGAAAGGAGCTAACTTTCTCTTGGTTAGATAATAATAGATAGGTAGATAGACAGATAGATAAAAGTGGTTAGGAACTCTTATATTCAAGGTAAGAAGACCCTCTAGAGACCTCAGCTGTATTCTTTTCAGAAGGACATATCTTACCTCAGACCAGTCCTTTGATACTGTTCACTTGAGAAATTGGTTTACCTTAAAAAAAGAGGTATGTGTGAAAGAAAGGGTCATGCCACACATTTTGTCTCTCTGTCGTATTTCAGGCAGACAGATTCACTGTATTGAGGTAGCATTTAAATTTTTACCGTAAGAAGAACTCACTCATTACCAAGTGCTTCAGGAATATTGCTTAGTTATAAACCATTATGTATGTGATTATCTCCCTCCTTACTCCAATTTTCAACTGTCTTCTTTCTCCATTGCCCATGTCTAAAGTTGGGGGACTTTCTTAACTCCATAGACAGAGAAGGAAGGTCAGATTCAAGGAAGGTATTTATTTTGCCAGATTTAACCCAATTGTAACAAAAACAAAACACAATTCTCATGCTTTGAGCTTCATGCTTTAGATAGAAGGATTTAATAGGTTAAGTATCATAGAAAAGGTCAGTTATTTAAATTCTCCATGAAAAACTTACACGGAATCTATTGTCTGGTGCTACCTACATCTGTGGTATTATGGCATCATGTGAAGGGTACTACACTAAACTCAGTAATGGAAGCTATGGGTTCTAGGCTGCACTTCTCTGCCAAATAGCCATGGGACCCCAGGAAAATAAAGAAAAATTTCAGAGCCACTTTTGGTCCAATCTCTTAATTTGGAATTTGGGAGTCATGCTTCCTGTTTTTATCAACCTCCTGGGGTTTGTTGTAAGGGTTAAATGAGATAATGGATATCAAAAGGCTTTGTAAACTATAAATCACCTGATAAATATGTGTAAGACATTATTATTATCAATAATAATAGCAAACACACCCTGCTGCGTTTGAACCAGCTACTACTATTTTAAGTACTTCACATCTATTAGCTCTGACAGCAGCTCTAGTGAACAATGCTGGGCACCAGGAATCAGCAGGCCTGTCAGCACACCTGTATCAGTTGGGATTTACTCTGTGTTCCTGGGCATGTGTTTCCCTTCCCTTCCCTAGACCTGAGTTTCACTCTTTATAAAAGAATCACTTACACTCAGGTTGGATGCAAGAATCTCTCTATTCTGGCATTTGTGATTCTGTCAGGAAGTTTTTTGGCCTCCATTTGGCAGTCATTTGGCCTCAGCTTCATTTTACAGATAGGGACACACCCAACCACAGAGAGCTCATGTAAATTTCCCAAGGCTGCACAGCCTATAGAGGATGAAGCTGGAATTCACACCTTGCTCTTGTGCCCTAGAATGATGGTGGCTAGCTAGATTTGGATAACTCTCCAGTGATGCCAGGTGTGTTATGTTAACTGAATCCTCATCTAATCAACATCATGATTATCATTCAGCTCTTTAGGTTTTCAGCTGTTGTTATCATTTAACTCCACAATTAGATTCCTAGCTTCTTGATTGCAGTTTTCTGTACTGCAGTATGTATTCCCAGCATCTTGTGCAGAATTTGACATGGCCTGGTGTCCCATGGTTTGTGCATGGTTTGTTTTCCACCCATCCTTTAGATTCATTGAACCCCTCCGGGGAGGCCTGCCTTGGCATCTGGCAAAACTGTGTGCGACTTTTTTGTATTGCTCCACACAAGACTATGAAAGCCATTTGAGGGAGACTCTGTGTCTCAAACCTGGACAAGTCTCTCCACAGGGGAAACAAGTTTCGAGTTGTGACCCATTTCTTTTCTACACGGCATGTGGACCCAGATCTTTCTTATGGTTTTGCATGTCTTCTGGCTGCTTCAGCTTTGTTTTGCTTTGCCACTATGTTATTTTATTTTTCTAAAGACTTGTTTTTTCTTGGGCTCTGCTAATATACAATACAAGATTTGTAGACCAGTTGCATCTGAGAAAGAGTCACATCCATTGAAATTAGGAGAAAGTTAACTCTTGGAGCCCAAGAAAACTGACATAAATCTTAGACCATGGACATCTTCCGTTTCTGACTGCCTTCCTTCTCTGTGTTCCAAGATCTATCATGACCAGCTTTCTTGGAGGGTTACTGTGAACTATTAACCCACTTCGTGTGCTTCTTTTACTCACTGTGAATAGTGTTTCCAGTCTCCATTCAACAACCCATTATAAAGTTCATTCATTCATTCATTCATTTGTGGTTTATTCATTCATATGTGAATTATTTGATATTATCTGCGTGTCAGACACTGAACTAGACAAAGTAGGAGATACCAAAGTGAATTAGACACAATACCTGCTTTCAAAAACCTGATACTCCTAAGAGGTGAGATTCATTAGTTCAGTCAACAAGTAGTTCCTGCTTTTCCACCATGACCAGGTAGCAGTTACATCTTCAGAACTGTGGGTACAAACGTAATTATGGTTGTGATAGGTGCCACAGAGGAAAGGTACTGAGTCTTGTGGGAATATTCAAAAGTTATTTATTTATTTATTTTTTCTGGCCTAGTTTGTGGAGGGGACGTATGTTTTCCCCAAGGTTGTGGAGTTAGCCAGATGAAGGTAGGCACAGGAGAGTTGGCTTAGACACAAATACCTCTCAAATCAGGTAAAAAGTGGTCAGTGCCCAGTTCAACTGTTGTAAAAGTTGAAAGGAAGAAGAGCTTTCTAAAAACTGGCTTGATGATAAAACTCCTTGCAATATATATTCTCTTTGTCCCCTTGGTAAACGGTGAGCTTCAGTAGTATTGTGACTTTTTTAGTAATTATAAATTGATGAAAGAAAAATGTCTCTTTTTTCCTTACTACCTAGATCTGTTAAAATAATTCGCTGTCTCATATGTACACGCAAGCACCTTGAACCCAATTAGTAAGAAAAACATTGTCTATGTCACTGTTAAATAGTATGAAAATAAGCAAGTGATAAGAAAAAAAAAAATCAAATATGAAGCCTTGAGCTTTCTGCTCAAATCTGGACATGTCTTGATGTAAAAGATGGTTTCAGGCCTACCATTTTCATTAAACACATTTATTTATTTATTGTCTTCTGTATGTTAACTACTTTATTGGAATGTTGCAAGTGAGAAGAGGAAGGATATAGGTAGGGCTACTGTCTATAGCTGTTCAAGTTGTGTCTTGCTTTAGGAGGGGAGGGAGGGCACAAATGGAGCTAAATTCCTGCCTTCCACTAACCAGGCCAAAATGAGGTCCATGTTTTTCTGAATTTGTATAAAAGAACCTAGAGGTTAGCAAAGGCCTAGGTATGGAAACGTAGGACAAAAGTTTATTTTTTTTCTGAAAGTACTCATAGTTTAGTTGGTGAAGTGGATGCAGGAATAACCAGAAAGTAATTGTATTATCACACAGAATGAAATATGTTAACTTGAGGTGCAAATAACATTCTAAGGGGGCTTGGTTAAATATTTTAACTCTGATAGAAGGGAAGAATCAATCTATATAACATTTGAAGAGCCTAGTTGGATGGACAAGCTTTCCTCCCTAATAACAGCTTTATTGACATATTATTTACTTAACTCAGTTCAGGTGCACAGTTCATGGAGTTTTTACTATATTCATAGAGTTGCACAAGTATTTAGTATATTCATAGAGTTGCACAACTATGACCAAAATTAATTTTAGAATATTTCCATCACCTCAAAAGAAGCCTCATAGTGGTCACTTCTCATTTCTCCCAGGCCTTTTTTCACCCAATCCTAAGCAAATGCTAATCTACTTTTTACTCTGTGAAGTTGCCAATTCTGGACATTTTTGTATAAATCTAATCACACAATATGTGATCTTTCATGACTGGTTTCTTTCACTTACCATAATGTTTTCAAGATTCGTCTATGTTGTTTTTGATTGGTGGAGATTGGAAGGAAGTTCACCACAAAATAATGTATTAGAATTAGCGAAGAGAATGACCTTTGCAAGAAACTGTGGACTATGTTAGAAAGGTTGAAAGTAGAATATTTGTTCTGCAGAGTAGGGTTCATGGGGAGTGGGGTTCATGGATAGGAAGTGGGAAATATAAATTGGGAGCAGATTCTGGAGACTGTGAATGTTTGGACTTTTCCTGGGATGTATGTTTTTGAAAGGGGAGTGATATGATTTGCTGGGTGTAATGTGGAGAAAAGTTGACAATTAAAGCTGTAAGGTCACCCAGGTTGTTTAGTGGAAAATCAAGAACACCTCACTCCAAAGTTCTTCTTCCTCATCCTCACTGCTTCTGACTCTTAATGTTTGTTAGCTGGAGTAAGTGGAGAAAGTACAGATTTTTTTTCTGTTATAATTTGTTTTTAAACTATTAGAAACATGAGAAAAAAATAAAACTTTATAGCTTATACTTATAAACGTTGTTGCTTAGACACTTGGCATGAGACAGGCATTTTCATGGCAAAGCCCACTATGTATGTTTTATCACATGACAAGGAAGCAGGCCCTCTCCTGAGCTGTTTGCCTCTGCAGGACCTTGTAACCTGCTGTTTTGGAAACAAAGACTTTCCTTGTTTGGTTTCCTGTGAACTCGTGGCCTTGAATATGTTCCTTATGTTCATTTGACAGATTCCTGCCAATCAAATGGAAGGCAAAGGTAACCCAAGGGTAGTTGTAGCCAAGAGAAATCCCTCATTGCTTGTGTTTGACCTACTTATATTCACAGGATTAGCAAGAGGAAGGAATTTTGAAGTGACATAGTTCAAGGGTGATTAAATTAGGGTGAGTGGTCTGTGAGCCTCCTGAAATTGTTTGTACAATTCTCTATATTTGTGGGGAAGTATACTTTCCCCCAGTAAAATTCCCAAATGGATTGTGTCCCTCTAAGAGGGAAGAATAATTTATCTGCCAATAATATTGAACATTTATTGGGTATTTATACTATGCCAAGTACAGTACGCCTCTGAGTACCTTATTTGTGTTATCTTGTTCAGTATTTATAGCTCATCCTCATGGATAGGAAACTGAGCCCTACAGCAGTTAAGTTGCCTTACTCAAACTCACAGAAGTAGAAGGTGACAAAACCTAGATTCAGACCCTGCACTTTGTCCCTGGAGCCTACACTCTTTATTCTTCTGCATCTTTAACCTCCTTGCCCTTTGCACTACTCTATTACCTTTTTTAGAAACTGGAGTTGATTGACTCTCCTTACTACATGGGAAGTAGGGCCCAGAGACAAGTGAAGCATGCCCAGGGTGTTCCCATGAGTAAATACACATAGCTGTCAACATGTGACAATAATGCAAACAAATCAAATCAGATTATGAAACTTTAACACATAATTTCTTTCTTTTTTTTTTGAGTTGGAGTCTCACTCTGTTGCCCAGACTGGAGTGCAGCGGCCGCTCCCGGCCAACACAGCCTCAACCTGCGGGGCTCCAGCGATCCTTCTGCCTTAGCCTTTCAAGTAGCTGGAACTACAGGCGCGTGCTACTACGCCCGGCTAATTTTTTTGATTTTATTGTAGAGATGAGGTCTCACCAAGTTGCCCAGGCGGGTCTCGAACCCGCGGGCTCAGGCAATTCACTCACCTCAGCCTTCTAAAGCGCTGGGATTACAGGCTGAGCCACCGAACCCGGCTCACATAATTTCTAAAATTAAAAGTGTCCCCTTTGGCCTTTGCTTCTGTCACTGATCCTCATCTTTTCTTTTCCTTCCTTTGCTTCTTCCCTTTTCCACCTTCCTTTTCTCCTTCCTTTTTCTTCCTTCAAAAAGCATTATTGAACATTTAACTCTTTCAGAATTAAGATGGAATTATTGGTAATTTAGTGTTTTAATGTTACTAAAATGATTTTATGGTTAGGAGACCTGGCGACTCTCCCATTCCTCTGTGACCAACATCTTTTTACCCTAGAAGTTATCCATGGACTTGTCACACAAGAAACAACATTGAGGCAAAAGCAAAGTATCTGAAGCTATTGCTTTACCCTAGAACAGGAGAGCAGGTGCTCTCATTTCTGATTTGGGGCCAGGATTGTGCCTTTCATTGAAATAGGAAACACTGAGGGAATCTTCACTTTTATGTTGGTGGAGGGTAAGATGAGAATAGTTTGAGCTTTTCCTTTCTGAGAGCTTTACCAATGAATTGCTGGCTATTTAAGACTGGAGTTTAGAAGAAAGGTCAAGACTAGAGTTGGGAACTGTCAAGATATAACGAAGCATAGCAGTAGATGAGATGGCTCAAGTAACTTTTAAAGACAAAGGGAAAAAAGCCCTTCTTTCTCCATTCCTCCTGAGTTTGACACCTGTCTCAAGTCCCATTTGCCCAGATAGCCCTTTTTAATGGTTCCTAAACTCAGCAGTAGTCACTGATCTCTGACCGTCTGTAGGTCTATTTTTGTCACTTACTCATGTGTTTGTCCAGGTCACCTGCGGTTTCTAAAGCTGGAAGGGAGGGGACACAATATAGTGAAAATCACATTTGTCTAGAAATCAGTAGACCAGTGCATTGAGTCTAGGCTTTGTGATTTGCTATTTATGTGATTCATTGATTGATTGATTTTTCTCTCAGCATCAAATTCTAAGTTTATAAAATGGGATTAGTAATAATGTCTGCTCTGTCTGTCTCACAGAATTGGTGTTCACTTTTTAACTATAAATAATGGATGAAAAATCTCTTTAAAAGGAGTCTTTTAACACAACAACAACAACACACACACACACACACAACTTTTTCCACATTTACTTGTCATAATTACAATGTTTGTTTGTTCTCATTCTCCGGGTAAACTCTAAGCTTTTTAGGGTTTACAAACACTTTTAAAAATAGACTTCTGGTATCTAAAACAACGGTATGTGTATTAGATATTTACATGCACAATTCTAATTATGGTTTCATTTATTTTCCCTGTCATCTCCTTTTGGTTCTTTTTGTTACAGCATTATTTTGAAGACTTTTTTCCAGAAGTTACTGAAATGCTAACTTCTGCAAGAGCTCTTTCTTTGGCTTTCCTGGTTTCTTCACTTCTGCCTTATCCTCTTCTGCTGTGCTCTCCTCCCACCATCTAAGGTGGATGTCTCCTCAAATTCTTCTTACTCCGTCCCAGCAATGATTGTTCCAGCAGTGATTATGTTAATATGTCTGCTGACACTCAAACCCAGGAGAAACATATGGTCCAACTGCCTCTACAGCCCAGAGAAGGTAACTCTGTATTTGGTTCAAGTCAACATGAGTATTGGATGATGAACAATGCCCAGTCAATACTTTGTGCTGATTCTTACCGATAATTTAAACCAAAAAAGCTTGCCTTTAATTTAAACCAAAAAAACTGGGCGCGGTGGCTCAGCTGTAATCTCAGCACTTTGGGAGGCCAAGGTGAGAGGATTGCCTGAGCCCTGGGTTTTGAGACCAGCCTGGGCGACTTGGTGAGACCTCATCTTTACAATAAATCACAAAAATTAGCCAGGCATGGTGGCGTGCGTCTGTAGTTCCAGCTACTTGGAAGGATGAGGTTGAAGGATCGCCTAAGCCCCACAGGTTGAGGCCGTGGTGGCCATGAGTGTGCCACTGCAATCCAACCTGGGTGATAAGAGCTAGACTCCAACTCAAAAAAACAAAACAAACAAACAAATAAACCACAAAAATTTGGGGGGGATGAGTTTACTGACTTTTATCACATTTTAAAACTTTATGAGGATTCTATTCTTGAATTCCATTTCATTCTATTTCAAATTGCCTTCTTTTTTCACCCTGTTGTGGTACATTTGTTCCTAGTCATAATCAGGAATGACACCAGACACAGAACATATTTTGCTGTGTATCAGTGGAAAATGTAGTGTGTTTATCATGCTGAATGTAGACACTATGGAGATATATAGTTAATATCAATTAATGTTTTCTGTTGACATCATTCTCAATTTTTTTCTGCTTTATTATTGCCTTCATAGCATGATATGCCACAAGTTGGTACATACTTTATGCAATAAAATATGTAATATATTTATATCTTTACAGTTTCTTCAAGAATTTTAATTACATAAAAGTCTTAATTAATATTAAAACAATAATGTAAATTTTTAAAAAGAGTAAAAATGACCACTGTCCAGAATTTCACTTTCTAGACATATCACATCTTGTCTGTTTTCTTTCTTCCCTTTCAACCAGTCCTTGCCCAAGTATATTTTGACATTTTCAAAAATAGTATATATGGAATAATTTACTCCTTCCACTTGCCATTATTTTTAAATTTTTCAATGTTGCTACATGTTTTAATTTATTTTAGAATTCATTTTGTATTGTTATTATTTTATTTCCACTAGATTTATACTTAAGACAGACTCTGAGGAGGGGGAATGTTTGGGTCAAATGGCATTTACATTTGGCTATTTAAATAATTGCCAGCCTGTCATTTCCAAGGAGACATTAAACATTTATATCAGCACCAACAAAAATGTTCTCAGGTATCAGAACACTTTTGTTTTGTGTATCCTGCTCTACAGAGATAACTTGTGTTATTTTATGTTTGATTTCTGCTAATATAATATTCAACATGCTCAAAATCATATTCCATTGTTTAATTCTTTTAATCTCTGACCATTAGAAAGATTCCTTTCAATGTGCCTTTTACTAAGTTTATGTATTGTTTTATGAAATATAAGTTCATGCTCTTGTCTATTCTATCTATTTAGTTTATGACGCCTTTCTTATTTGGGATACAAAAGATTTATCAACTATCTGTATAATATATTTGTTGCAAATATGCTTTCCAATTCTGTTTGTATTTTTAGTTATGATAGTGTCTATATGTGTGCGTGTGTGTGTGTGTGTGTGTGTGTGTGTGTGTGTGTGTGTGGCTTATATAGTTATGAGGACAATATCATTTAGCAAATGGACTGCCCTGATGATCCAGGGCTTAATAAGAGACTCAAGCCATCTTTAGTGTTTAGGTATTCAGAAGAAGAAATTTCAAAAGTCTCACGGTTGTTTCCATGATGCTTTTGGAAAGCCAGAGAGTTGGAGGCTTGTCCTAGACAGTGCACCTTGCTGCTGTCCCCTATGTGTTTACCCTGCAGGTCAAATAAAGATGGTATTAGAGTAATTGAAGGACACCCTCATACCAGTAGCCAGTCTTTCTTGTAAGGACTTTGCATCTCATCGATGCCCACACATACCTACCTCCTTTTTCTTTTAGGATCTAGTTGCTTACTTATTTTAGCCTGAACATTCTTTATGGAACTGCTTTCATGTGACTCCTTGATGGAATCTTCCCTAATTTCTTTCTATTCATTCATCCCAAGTAAGAACTAGTTTCTTTCCTGTGAACTCCTCACCTTTCTGTAACTTGTTAGGTATAGCCTCTTTATTGAATCTTTCACATTTTACCTTGTACCAAACTTATTTATGAGTTTTTAAAAAAATCTCTTTTATGGCAGGTACTTTAATTGTCTTTATATTAACACAAGACTTATTGGATGATTGAGTAAGCAAGAGATAGCGTGTGATGGGACAACAGGGCTCAGTTGCACCTTCCCTGGGACAGAGCTAACGCTTGCTGCTGGTAGATTGGCCCTCAGGGCTGTTGGGCTGAATCTGGCCACACAGTGGAAGGCTATACTTTCTGAACTTGCATAAAATACAGACACTGTTAAATGTAACAAACAATGAGAATGAAGACTGTACTTTGGTTTCCCTATTTGTGGTATACAAAGCAATCAGAAATAAAATTAGCTGCCAGGCTGGGCACTGTGGCTCATGCCTTAATCCCAGCACTCTGGGAGGCAGAGGCTAGAGGATTGCCTGAGCTAATCAAAAAATTAGCTGGGCATGGTGGCGTGTGCCTGTAATTGCAGCTACTTGGAAGGCTGAGGTGGAAGGATTGCCTGAGCCCAGCAGGTTGAAGCTGCGATGGCCTTGAGCATGCTACTGCACTCCAGCCTGGGCAATAGAGTGAGACTCCAACTTAAAAAAAAAAAAAAAGCTGCCTATCTCTACCTATCCCTTCTCTTTTTCTCTCTACAAAGAAGCAAGTGTTTAATCTAACTCAGCAAATATTTGAAACTTTTCTTCAATACCAGGCACTGTCTAAGATGCTTTATGACTGAAAAAAATGATTAAGGTGTTGTTTCTGCCCTCAAAAAGCTGTTTGCACATCTGTGGAGGAGACAGACATTTTAACAGGAAGCTTCTAATGCTAACTAGGGTGGGGTCTTTCCAATAAAGTGTGCATTAGTAGTATGTGACAAAAAAAGATTAACCTGAGTGGTGACTCCCATGAAGTTGCCAGTATACTCATTTTTCATTATGTATTTAATCCCCAAATTCTTTCTCTCAGACTGAGGTCATTCTTTTTTTGCACTTCAAATTATACCTGACTTCTGCCTCACCCTAACTCCCATTCTGCAATTTCAATTTTATCATAATTTGAATAATATCACAAGGGTATGAAGGATTTATTCTTTTTTCAAAAAGTGAAGAAAAAAGGTATGAGAAATGATTGATGTGTTTTTCAACACTGAGAAAAACCAAGGAATTGGGAAGAAAGTTCTGCAGCATATTAGGAAATAACAAATTATCTCAACAATTGCTGGATTTGGTTGCTCAGACTCTTAGAAAGTGTATCTTCAATAGATAATACTTAAAGCATAGCATGTACATGCACACACACACTTGCAATCTCTCTGCCTTATTAACCATTTATTCTTGGCTGCCTCTTATTAGATGATTTCTTTTACCTTGTTCCTTACTAAATATTATCTCCACTGGGGCCTAATTACAACCTCTCAAAATTCACATTGCATCATAATAGATGTGCGCTCCCAATGTTATCTTTAGGCATTATAGAATATTAAAAACTAATTATGGTTATCCATTGTGTATACAGGTATATAAACCTCTTCTGCCAAATTTGTTGTCAGACTGCAGTGAGAAAAGTCATGGAAACATTTCTCATTAGCTTTTGAATGTTGTATGAATTTTCTCCCTATGAGTGATAATACTGCAAGTTGAGACTTTTTAGTTTCTAAAGAAAACATACATAGACAGTTTACCTTTATTTTATATTAGGTTAATGTTCAATTTAGCACTGGAATTGTGAGGAAAGTCATACTTTGATGCCCACTACACTGTTGAAAAGTCATATTTAGAAGAGAAGTTTAATTCAACCCCCATATATCAAAGCATCTTGTAGGATTTTAAAAGCATTTGCTGTCTTGGATAGTAATTGAATATTGCTATTTTCAAATATTTATAATACATGAAAACATTATTATCATCCCAGAGTTGGTTTGGCTTTAGAAAACTAAGGGCACAAAATGCTATGAAAGAAATAATACTCTATTTTAAGTCTAGAGAGCTACGTTCTAGTCCCGATTCTGCCTTTAACTTGTTCTGTGAGCCTTAGAAAAGTCCTTTCACATCGCTGAGTCTCATTTTCCCACTTAAAAAAAAAAATTTAAGGATGGGTACAATTCAGGACTAGGTATACAAATGGTCATTGTACAAGTAAAAATTGGGCCTCATTTTGGTCCCCACTTCACCTGGTTTGAGATCAGATATTCTTATTGATGAAGTGTGCCCCCCTCCACCCTCCCTGGCAGTTTCCTAGTACTGCTGATCCCTTTCTTGTTATGATAATTTTCAGGGTCTGCTTGTGAGTGAAAACATGTGATACTCAGTTCTTTGTTTCTGTGATAGATTACTGAGTATTACAGACTCTAAATCCATCCAAGTTGCTGCGAAGTTCATAATATTTTCCCACTTTTAATAACAAAAATATTACAAATTTTATGTCTGGAAGACACTTTACAAGTGGTCCCCTCTTCTTAAATTGTATAAGTTAAGTTGAAACATTGTTCAGAACATTTAGCCAGAAAAAAAGTCACTCATAAATGTACCATCAAGATACAGGTAAAATCTATCATATTTGGGTATGCCTTTACAGTCTTGAACTAGTAGCATAAGTTGCCCATAGTGCTGTGTATCTCTTGGCATCACCCATTAAGCATTTTCCATATTACTGCATATTCTTGAATGATTACAGTTTTAATACCTGTTTAATATTTCATTGAGTGATTATACCATATCTTAATTATTCCATTATTTTAAAATTTTTCTGTGATTAACATTTATGCACATCCTTTTATGGTTATTCATGTCTACTGATGAACTTGTTTACTAAAGCAGGTATGGTTTTGTAACTAGCAGGATTGTGTGAGAAAGTCAGTATCTCCCCAGTTATGCCAGGGTTAAATATGTTGTTTTTAGGTATTAGCATTTCTCTGGTTATTGTAAAGCTAAATATGTTTCCACACGTCACATTTCCAGTTGTGTTTTTTGTATAGAATTGAAGATGAGTACTTTGCAATCTTCAGGATCCCATTCACAGCCAAAGAGTTAACATTTTAGTGATAATTGCACATGCCGTGTAAGAGATATTCTAGAACGTTTTTTGATTCATAAGAAGAATTCTTTGAATAAATTGATAGGCATACTCCATTCCTATATGGAAATGAAGAGGTTGTTAAGTAGTTATTTTCCTCTACATGTCATATAATCTCAGCACAACTCTCAAATCAATTATTCTTGAATTTTAAAAAAATCTAAAATTGTCTTGATAATAAACAGACAAAATAGCTAAGCAAAATTTGAAAAACAAGAGTAATGAGGAACAGAGACCAGCATGTCAGATGCTGAAACAGATTGTATGACAACCCTGACTGAAGTGAAGTGGCGGCGCTGGAATGGATGGGAGCCCACTGTGGGGACATAACCTACCCAGGCACAAAACTACTGCACATGGAGTTTAATATGCAGGAGAGAAGCCACCTTGAAATTTTCTAAAAAGGAAGGATTGGCGTTGGCATAATTGATAGGCATTCTTGAAAAAGTTGCATCATGAATATGTATCAAAACAAACTCTGACATAAGTTAATGGTCATGTTAAAAAATAAAACTAGCAAAAGGCTTAAGAAAGGGAAGAGGTTTATTATTATAATACTCTGTAGTAACTGGAAACAGTACCTTTTTAAACTTAATCCTGGGGTTTTCAAACTCTTTCTGCAAAGTGCCAAATAGTAAATATTTCAGACTTACGGGCCAGATGGTCTCTGTCACAGGTCCTCAACACATTGTTGTAGCACAGAAGCATCAATAGACAATATGTAATCCATCTCACAAATAAATACAGAATATATCTGTTTATAAGAAGAAGCATAATATTGTGAGTGTTAGTTTCCTCTCACATCCTGTCCTTTGGGGAATTTTATGAATCTTTTCATTTTCTGGCAAACTGTGTGAAAAAGTTGCATTTCCTTGACTATTATTGAAGCTCTCATTCTCTCTCTCTCTCTCTCTCTCTCTCTCTCTGTGAGTGTGTGTGTGTGTGTGTGTGTGTGTGTGTGTGTGTGTGTGTGTGGTGTATTTGTCTACCACTGAGGTCTCCTCTTCTGTGAATTACAGGGAGGATTAGTTTATCTCATTTCACCTCCTTGTCATGTGATGCCAATGCTCTGGATACCTCTGTGGTATCTCCAGCCCAGTGCAGACCAACAGGTCTCTGTTTCGATTCATAAATTGTAACTCTTCCTGTGTCTTTGTGCCCAAGGGACTGGGATTTAGTTCAATTCTTACCTGTCTCCTAGGTTGGCCACTTGCTAGTAGACTGAGGGTGGAGGACACCTTGCCTATATCAGTCTTGAGTAGTTTTGCTGTGCTTAATCTACTGCTTAGTCCTCCTCCACTTCGTTTTGGAAATCTGAGTTATTTAGCTGTTGCCTTAATCTTATCTGAACTGTCTGTGCCCTTTGGGTCCTAGAAACCAGCTTTGAGTGAAAGTCTGCCTTTGCATTTCTGTCTACTCAGATGAGCAAATCTAGAGTTTGACCTCCCTGTCTCCAATATGCTGCTTCCAGGAACCATCAGAAGTATGCTTTACTCTTGAGTTATAATAGTTATTTCCATTTTCCAAGAGATAGGACTGAGAAAGTGATGAAGTCACTTGCACAAGCCACACATACACGTTCTTAGAGGATGCACAGTATGAGGTTATTATCATCATTATTATTTCTGAGGGAGAAATGTCCTTTTCTTGGAACTGTGTCTACATGTTCTTGGTGTGCTATAGTGGTGGGTCTGCTCCTGCCCCTCCCTGCAATCTTTCCATTGCTGTGTGTGCTACAGGAACTGAGACGATTATCACGGAGCCGAGCTGGTTTCTCTTCTCTTTTGGACATCATTGTTTGTCACAATTCTGATCACCATTTCTTCCCTCAAACAATAACGTTGTAAAAGTCACTGCTATATTTACATTTCTTTTTTTTGCTGCCCTGGCCTATGAAGTACTATTTATAGCTTTCCTTTGAAATTCCTTTATTAATAGTCTTCCTTCTTATGTATATCACTGCTGTTTATAAACTGCTCTTATGTCCGATCATCATAAATACCCACGTTAACATGGCAGTTAGCAGGGCAGGCAGTTATTTTCATTTTAGAGGTAAGGAAATTAAGGCTCAGTGAGGTCTGGAAGGCCCTGGTCTGTAGCTGCTGCTGGAGCTAGTGCCAGAGCTGGGGTTAGACATTTCTACCGGGCCTCTCTTGCTGTTTTCTCCCTGTATACAAAACTGCTTCTCTTTTATGAAGTTCGAGGATTTTCTTACCTGGCACATAAGAAACTAGTGACTTTTCTTGAAAGATCTAAGCATTATTGCATTTGACTAATATTTCTTTTACTCTGTTGGTCTGGGTGCTTTAAGAGAAGCCAGTATATGTAAATATTCTTTCTTCTCTTCAGACATTGAGGCAGAATTTTTCAAATAAGATAGAGACCCTAAATAAATTGTTTTTTCTCTGCTATTCTTAACAATCACTGCAACCATGGTTTTGGATTTTCTCCCTGAGGCTTTCTAAACTGTAGGTTGTCACACACACACACACACACACACACACACACACACACAAAATTGGCGGTCGCTGATTCCTGTTCCTTTTCAAACTATATCAGGCCTGTGTGTTATGTGACCTTTGTGTTCTGACCTTCAGATTTAGGGAACTGAAAATTTAGGAAGTTATATTAGAACTTAAATCCAAGTAAATTCCCTCATGAGTACAAAGACTCATTTGTGGACATGTGGAATGTTGGAGATAAAGGGGCTTTCATTCATCTGGCCCCCTTGATTAGAAAACATGGCCAGTTAGTGACAGAGCTGGGCCTACAATGTTACAATTAGATTTGATGAGACTTTCTATTGGCTTCCTCCACATCACTCAGTGCTTCTGGAGTTGTAGCATGACTTCTTTCACTGGACCTGGAGCTCTGAGAAGGATGGCACTGTGTGCACTCTGTCATGGCTCTTTTCCTTAGAGACAACCAGAGTGCTTTGCATAGCCACTGAGAATTTTTGTGTCCAATGAATGACCTGAACCTATCTCTTGTTGATAAAACATCATTTTTGACTATTGACAAACTAAATTGTAAGACTCTTGAGGGGATTTTAGTCAGGCTTTACAATGGGAAACAAACCACTCTAGATATTTTAAGTGGAAGGGATTTAATGCAGTGTTAGTTGCTTTAAAATAATTGAAAGGACTGTGTAGAGTAAGCTCTAGGCTGAGCCTCCAATAATGAATCCTACAACCACACAACGTTACTCCATTTTCTTCAGTCTAGAAAGAGGAAGTCAGCGTGGAACTATTGAGTTCAAGAATATATCACTGTACTTGTAAACCAGAGATCAAGAAGCCATGATCAGGGAGGTAGTGACTGGATCCTGAGACATGGAGTTCAGCTACATACTCCCTCTGTCACAGTTGCTTTTTGACAACCACTAAGCTGAAGACTAAGTATGAGAATGTGAATGCAGAAAAATCCTATGTCTATGCTACCATGTTTCCAATAAAAAACAAGCCAAACAGCAGGAACATGGCTTCCATCTTGCTTTTGCCTTCCAAATCTCAAGCCAATTACATACATTTTTGGCAGAACTTCTTTTGCAATCAAATCCTACCTGCAAGACAGCCTGTGCAATATGGCAAGTTTGAGTGTTGATCCACCATATCCAACACAGTAAGCGGTATAGTTTCCACATTTTGGGCAATTTTTTTTTATAAGACTCTGTGTTTAGTAGATATTAAATTGAGGATGGAGTAACAATTATGTTATATTAGATCTACTTGTCAGAGTAGCTAATTATATAACAGAGTGGAATGCAACAGTTTTACCTTAGGGAATCCCTAAGGGGAATTCCTATTTATCAGATAAATGCCATAAGGGAGGGAAGACCCTGAGTTGGGAGAGTGTTCTAAACTGTTTTGATTTCAAACATCTTGGAAAGTACTACAGGGAGACATGCAATATTCTGATATAACAGTACTTACCCTATCTAGGGGGAGTTCCATCTTAAGCAAATGTTGTCAGCTTCCCATCCTTTGACCCCCTCGCTGCTCTGTTCTCCCCATGCAAATTTATAATTTGCAATGGAAATCAATGTAAAATAGTTTATTTAAAATAAATAAATAAATAAACACATGACCTAAGGGCCTGCATTGAATTCTTCTGTCTTCTCCCTTAATTCTCATATAACCCCTATTTAGAAATGTGAAATAATTGTTAGTAATTCCCCCCACCACTACCCTTGTGCCCGAGTGAATAAATTTGTATGCATTTTAGACACACACACACACACACACACACACACACACACACATATATTTTTTATTTTTTGTTCCAAATTAAGCAGGCAGAATGCTGTCTTTCTAGTATTTGTAATCAAGTTTATATTATGGAATAACCAAAATATCGATGGGAGTAGGAGAGGTCAGATGGTAAAGATATAATTGTATTAAATAATCGGATTTTCTTTCAAAAGGTGACTTTTTTTGCTTCAGAAAGAAGAGGCTGAGTGAAAAGTTTAGTTGATAATAGCTTCTGCTAGAGATCTGCTGTATCTTGCTTTTCTCTACTCCTGCTGAATCATTTTGGTACAATTTTTCCTTTTTTTTAATACAAAGGAGCACATACTTCTAAAGCAGGAGAGCCCCCAAGGTTTTCTCTACTTCCCATTGTTAATTGTTCTGCTCTCTTAGCAACTGCACTAATAAACTAAAAGTCTAGGAGGTCTTTAGCCATATGGTAATTTTGGATGAGGACTCAGCTGTATGCAGGATTCACTCAGACTAAGTGAACAAAGCCTTATTATCACAGTGTTATAAATGGTATAGATGAGTTATCATCTAACCTGAGACACTTTTGAAAAGGGGAATGTTAATAATTACAGCAACACAGCAGATATAAATGAGATGTATGGGCATCCTAGTTAAAAAGAACCATGGATAACCGTGTTTGAAACGTGAATTAACGTGACTCAAAATCAGAGCTTAACTCTGTGTATTCTCAAAAAGTTTACTTTCTCTTTTACATATTTATCACTTGCTGAACACTGATAATAGAATAGACTCTGAGTCAGGCACTATGAAAACAAAGGTAAGGAACATACCAGCTTTGTTCTTTCTGCACTATCAGTATTGTAATATTATTTTACGCCAGCGTGTTTTCAGTTTGCCTTTTGGCATATTAGCGAGACTAAGGGGAATAATGCATTGTATGTCCTCCCCCCAAACTAAAGTGTATTCTGCCAAACTACGAAGATTTAAGTGCTCAAATAACTGTTTTATCAATCTATTTTATACTTGGGAACTTGTTTAATATTTGGCCAGAAGAAATCATTTCTTTGGTTAAAGAAAAGTTTGAAAGCTACTGGTTTGGGATTTTAAATAGTATGGTTTGTTCTAAAGTTGTAGGGCTAATTGGAAAAAAAAAGGGAAGAACTGGACTGATTAAATTGGGAACACATAAAGACATAAACTGAATGAGAAACAAATAAATTATCATAAATATCTGAAGGTGTGCCATGTATTAGAGTTTTTTTTTATCCTGGAGGGCAAAGGGAGGACCAATAGGTGGTCCTTATGGGAATACACGTTTCAGATGCAGAGAACTTTCTTGCAATCATAACTTTACTGCCATGAAAGGCTTGTAAGGCTGCCTTGAAAGGTAATGTGTCCCTTGTCATTGAACATTTGTGGTTAAGCTTCAACTTTAGCTCCACATTAGGTGAAATATCTTCATTAGAAATTTCACAGGCCGGACTTGTTGGCTCAGCCTGTAATCCCAGCAGTTTGAGAGGCTGAGGTGAGTGGATTGCCTGAGCTTGTGGGTTCGAGACCAGTCCAGGCAACTTGGCGAGATCTCGTCTCTACAATAAATAAAAAATATTAGCTGGGTGTGGTAGCGCATGCCTGTAGTTCTGGCTACTTGGAAGACTGAGGTAGAAGGATAGCTGGAGCCCAGCAAGTCAACGCTAGGGTGACTGTGAATGTGCCACTGCTCTCCAGACTGGGCTACACAGTGAGACTCCAACACACACAGACACTCACACACACATACACATAAAGAAATTTCACACTTCAAAGATGTTAGACTTCTGTATTGGTGAATATTGGGTCATTAGCTACTACCTTAAAAATATGTAAAGTGAGTGTGTGTGTGTGTGTGTGTGTGTGTGTTCCTCAGAATATTAACCAAGTATATTCTTTATGTATTTTATTTTTGCATAATGGTCAATAATTGATAAAAATACAGAAGATACTACAACAGTACTCTCATCGAGATAAATGTAATAAAGAATAACATTCATCTATATGATTGTGAAACTGATCCAAAACAGCCTGGTTTGTTTTCACTAGCAGCCATTGGTCAGTGCTTCACCAGATTTTGTCTCTGTTTCAAAATCATGAAATAAAAGTGGAACAACTTCCAAAATGACTTAAGAAAAAGGTCACCAGTTGAAAATGGTCCCAATTGTTTTGCCATTAAGTGGGAACTTGTAAAACTAACCTTATTATACAATTGAATTTATAAAACGCTTTTAATGAGAAGCTTGTCTGTTTTCATACCATTTTAAACACTGAGACATATTTTTTCTAGCCTCTTGGATTGGTGTTAAACAAAAATTATTATTTCAGAACATATAATGCCTGAAGTTGAATCTCTTTGTTTTCTAAAACTGTATTTAATGGTCCTTAAAGATTGAAAATGTATATTCACTTTATATTTTCATTACCTAAGCATTTAAAATTTTTAACTTAGCAGTATGCTTATATTTTGCATTCAATCAAATAGATTTGGATTTTTAAACATAAATTTAAGCTGACAATGAGAGAACAGGAATTAAACAGGAATCTTATAATAATCATAATAATATCTGAATTCAATAATATAAATTCAAATTATAATGCCAAAACTCAATGCAAAGTTTTCTAAGCTAGTTCACAAATAGTGGTTCTGACATTGAATGTAGACATCACAGTTGACAGGTGACAGTTTTGTGAATAATATAATGTTCAAAAGGCTGAAGTATAGTTGTTAACTCTACATCTTGTTGCTATGATTACTTTTGCAGGTTATGTGGCCTGAATAAACATTGCTTCAAAGAGTCACATGCAATATTGTCAGATGTAAATATGTTCCTTAAATTGTCAATAGTGGACTCATACTCACTGAAGAAAAAGATTAAGTGTTTCTACTTTTTCAAGTTACAGTGAAAATTATTTTTTATTATCTTGTTTATTTTTATTGGGATAGCAGTGAATTTTCAATAACACAAAAATACAAACAAAATTATTATAAAATTAAAAGTAATTAAAACATCCCTCAAGTATTAGTAAAATTCCATGGCCTGCCTAATGGGCACAACAGACATGTAAATAGATAATTAAAACATAGTGTTTACGTGTTTTAATACAAGTTTGAGCAAGCTGTCAGGGGAACACAAATAAGTGAGCAGCAATTAACTTGCTAACCTACCCACTTACTGGTAGATTTAGAAATAGAAGATTCCAGATAACCCCCAGAGAGAGTGCTAGAGCTCATTAGAGATTATATTGGTGATTTTTCCCATCGTCAGTTTTTCCTTCTGGTAGAGGGGCAAAACCTTTATGAATTAGACACTCAGCATCTCATCTTTATAATCCAGATTTCCACTTTTAGATTTACTGAGCTCAGAAGGGTGCAGGCTACTGTTGCCTTTTTTCTCTTGGCCTTATACAGAAAAGCAATCTGTTAGAATGAGCAACGCAGAAGAAACCTCCTGAAGAGTGCATATTTTGCAAGTACAGCACACTCCACAGATAGCCATACCATTATAGAACATAAAATGTAGTGTGAAGGGATTTTGAAAATCATCTTGTTAATTGCTATTATTTTAGAACTGGAGAAACTGAGGTCCAAAGAGAATAAATATTTTCTTGATCACTTTTCCAAGTGAAATCATTGCTAACAAATGTGACCTAGAATATAAGGTAGGAGTCAAGTGTCTTATGTGCTGATTTTTAATGTCACAGAAGAGAAATTTTTTACTCTTAATGCCCATTTCTATGCTTTTTACCCACTCCATCTAGTTACAATCCAACATTCAAAAGAGTTATTAGCTTATTTACTGAAAACTGCCCACTGTAAATGCTCTTTGGAGGTGGAACACTTGCATTTGAATCCAGTCTCTGATATGTTATGGCTGCTCCATCGTATTGGATAAGCTACTACAGCTTCTCTAAATCTTGATTTTTGGCAGGGCATAGTGGCTTATGTCTATAATCCCAGCATCATGGGAGGTCAAGGTGGGAGGATCACTTGAGGCCAGGAGTTCCAGACCAGTCTGGGTAACATAGATCACATCTCTGCAAACACACACACACACACACACACACACACACACACACACACACCACAACAACAATAAAAATAAATCTTGTTTTTTGAATACTGAAATTAGAAGAAATAAATTGATCCCTAAGGTTTCTCCTAGCTGGGACTCTTTATGGCCTCTTGGCTCTTTAGTAGCCTTTCCTGGCTGTTGTCAACCTTGTCTGTCTTTTTTTCGTGACTGATAGAAGTTGTGGCCAGTTGGTTAGTATTTGTTCCATTCCTCCTTAACCTTCTCCTGAGAGTCTAGATCTTCCAACATTGTTGTATCCCTGTCAGATTTGAATGTTTCCTTTTTGTGTGTCATCTGAATCTGAAGTGCAAGTGCAGTGTGGAGCCTTGTCACTGTTCTGTCTCACTTCTTTATCAGAGTCAGTGTTTACCTGTTTACTTGTCTGGTCCTGATGCTTCTCTTTCTTGCTGCCTCTTGGTTCTTTTGAGATCCTGAAATGCGGTAGGGTTTTTTCTTGTTACTCAGTGTTGCCAGAAACAAGGAGTGTGCCATTAGTGTTACTTTTTGTTGGTGCTAACTCTGTGCAGGGCAAGTTGACGTTTAAAGTGTTAATTTTCATCCTACCTTCCATCACTACACACCCTGGTCTAAGGGGCCTTGGGAGTTAAAATATAATTTTGTAAGAAACCTTAGCTCACTCAAGCTGTGGACTGTGGGGGAATTATGGAATGATAATCAGAAGGAATGATAGTGGATATCTCATCTCTCTAGATGGGGAGAGGCACTGAGTTTCAAAGAGGTCAAGGAACTAAAGTCATAGGACCAGTTAGTGAATGAGTTAGAAACTATGCCCAAGTCCCTCTGCATCTAAGTCTAGTGCCTTTTCCAGTTTTTCCAAGTGTCTCTCAGATAGCCTATATAAAGGTTTGGCATTTCTGTAGCGTTGTTCTCTCATTACCCCTTCTGAGCAATGCCAGCTGTCCACGCAGAGAGTGGGGCACTTAGCCAGTGCTGGCCAAAGCTGTCTATAAGGAGAAGTTGAGTGAATACATTGACATTTTCAGCCCATGGTAGATCCTGCTCTACTCTTCTGGCTCTATCTGACCTGATGCTTCAGAGGACGAGTGGTTATATTTGCTGTTAAACTAACAATTGTGTGTGATTTTCAGCCTGCCTTATTCTTCAGTGCTGTCTTCCCACGCTCCCAACGCATGCCACAGCATAGCTGCCTTGCAATTACACTAGTAGGGACTTACCTATGCTGTTTGGGAAAGGTTTGCCTAAAGTACTTATTTACTTATGCATAATAAATCTTGATTGATACCTTGGTAATCTCTGAGATCAGCCCAAGAATCCCTCCTACAGTGAGGAGAATTGAAGAGTTAGGGAAACGGGTGATAAAACGAGAGAGGAAGGGGAAGGAGAAAGAGAGAAGGAGAAAAAAGAGACTGCTTTTTCACTGATGAGCTAAGAGAATTATAGATGATTTGAAATCTCCGTATCTGACTTTTGCTTGGTGTTGGTTAGTTCTGTAGTCAGAATCTTTCATAGGCTCGTACAAGTTTGTGAGCAGAGTTGTCATTAGCACTCACTTAATCTAATCACCACATTTTCAGAGAAGGACACAGGATCCCAGAGTGAACAAAAGCTGCACTCTGGGCTCATGGGAGACCTAAGACTGGAAGCTGAGTCTGAATTCTGAAGATCAGAGATTCTCCAGCTAAATGCTGAGATGTAGAAAAGAATGGATGGCTGTAGTCCAGAGAGGAAAGCACGTAGTACCATTTTAATAGATGATTAAGAAAGCAGTTTTGAAATGCCAAGGTGCTGACTTTTATATAAAGAGGAAAGTGGAAAAAAAAACCCTTCAAAGTTATAGAAAAGTGTTATTTAAATCATAACTGCTTGTTTAAATGAAGAACATGTTGCTAAGGGACATGAATCCTAAACTTTAATCCATCAGCTACTTCTGATGCTTAAGTCTCAGAGCTGCTCAGTCGATCAATTCTTCTACCACTGAAATAATGGTGTTAATAGCTGTCCCTTTCCTCAATATCATTCATTTACTCAGCAAACAGTGACCAAAAGTCAGGCCTTGAGTTCGTTACCAGAGAGATTTAGGGACTAATACAATGTAATGTAAAGATTAATATAAATGATTTTATTTTTATATTAACATTAAATCAACCTTTGAATCAGAATATATACGTACAGTATACACAGATACACACATATATATACATACACACACATACACACAAACACCAAGATTCCCATGAGTTTGTGTGTAGACTATTTTAAGAACCACCACTTTGAGCTTATGGTACTGGATGTTAGGTAATCTTACATAATGGTTATTTGCTTTTCAGCTTTGGTGATCTAAAAGAATGTTTATAGAACAGTAGAATATTGATTTGGGGGAAAATAAGAAAAAAATGATCAAACACTACTTAGTTCTATTTCTGCAAATGTCAGGCATTCATATGTTTGAGAGGCTTAGTAGCTTTTTTAGTATTAACTGTCACTTTACCTATGGCCCTAAGTTTTTCCATCTGCAGAGGAAAAGTCTTGGTCATCACGCGGTCTTAAGTTGTACTTCAATTAGTTTGGTCTATTGACGACTGGCTACATCTATTTGTGATTTTGTGGCTTGTTATAATTAGGTTTGAGGAGACAGAATGGAGAAGACATTAAGGCAGGTAAGATCCAAGAGCTCATAATGTGGATAATAAGAGCAAATACTGCTGTTGTTAAGTGGTGATCTCCTTTGATCTGTGTTGTTTTCCTTTTTTTTCTCCAAATATGGAGGTAGTACAATAGTGGAACCCATGGATTTGGGGTCAAAGATCTATGTCTAAGAGTCAGTTTTGCTGCTTGTTAGCCATATATGCTTGAGCAATTGATTCAACCTCTTACAGCCTTTCTTGATTTGCTAGATGTGAATATTGATAATACTGGTAATGCCACCTCATATGGCGTCAGGGTAACCGTGTGGCCATTAGAAAATTGCTTGACGTGTGATAAGCCCTAAAAAAACACGTGTAACTTGTTGTCAGTCTGTGGCTTTCTTGCACAGGACAGTTGATGGAAAGACAGAAGAGCAGCAGAGGCAGTGATAAGCAAAACTCTTTAGGTTCTTCCTAATTGCTTGTATTGACACAGTTCTTGGAAGAGCAGTTCTTAGAGAGCAGCTGCTCCCTCACTACCTTCAGCAGTAGGCATCTTGCTAAGAGGAGGGCCTTTCTCTTGCTTTCCTCTCTTTTGATGGTGTTTGTGCATTTTCAGAGCCCTGATGGAGAGCTTCCCTTTTACTTCTTGCTTTCATGATGATTATAGGCTTTGAGTGAAACCTATCTAGAACCAGAGGAAGTAAGGGCAGGGTAAGTCTTGGTTCAGCAACACCAGTTCTCGTCACTGTTCATCTTCGTGTTTACACTGAGTTTCACTGAGAAGTTGAGAAACCCCAAATGACATGTGCTACTTCATCTGTTCACTAAACTTGTGAGGTTTTATCAGACCCATTTGTCAAAATGGAGGGCTATAATTAAGATTTTAGAGAAAGAAACCACTATAGAATATTAGAGTTGATTGGAACTTTATAGGTATACATTTTGCAAATGAGTATCCTTTCTTGTTAAGGGTCACACTTGAATAGCTGAGACTAGACCTGGGGCCATTAGGACTCCATGTCTGTATTATTGTGTTTATCAACTTCCCTGGATCTATTCTCCATGAATTAATTTTTTGTACCTAGAATTTTCACTCTTGTCGATTTTTGTTCAAGGATAAAATTCTAGCTTCTTACCTCTTTATATAAGACCTTTAAAAAGCAGAACTCATGTTATTCTTTAAAACTTCCCCCAATTATTCTCCTGAGCTTTTCATTTCAGTGCAACTTGTCTGTTCCCTGTCTCACAGAAATGACTTGGTTTGTACCTGAACTCACAGTATTATTTCCATTTATTGTTCTTGTTGCTCTAGTTTTTCTTTCAGTCACTTAGCTTTCAAAGTCTGGTTAAGGGCTAGCTCTGCCCAGGCTGTATTAGTTCTTATGACATATCCTGGTATTTTTTAATGTGATTTCTCTGTTGCTCTCTTTTTCATTTCACATATTTAAATATTTCTTTCTCAGATAGGCTTTAAGTTTCATGAGAAAAGGATGAGGATCTGGTTTATCTGAAGCTTCAGTGCCCTGTAAATAAATTCATTCATTCACTACATCAACAGACATTTTTGCTAAGTACCTATCTTGTACTAGGCCCTGAGATGATAAAATAATAAGAATTTCTGCTCTCAAGGATTCAAAAGTTTAGTTTGGGATACAGACAAGCAGACTAGCAGAATAATGTGATTAAAGTGTGACAGCAGTATGTTGGTGCTGTAGAAGGGTAGTATAAGGGGACACAACTTGAACTGGAAGATAGAGTACGTGACTTATGCCTTTAATAACTAGTAGGAAGTAATTTCAGAATCTAAATGGTACATAGTATATGCTAAATCATTTTTAGCACAAAGATAGCTTGTTTGAAAGGGAGCAGAGATCAGTGGATGAATTTCCCACAGAAAAATGCTGCAAAATGACCTCAGAAGAAGCAGAAAATTGCTACAGTTAGCATAGAAGATATTGGAAATATGATTAGTGTCTGTTAAAAAGAAGGTATCATGTCTAGTTGACTTAACATTGAAGTCCAATAAATCTTTAAAGATCAGATAATTCCAATGTCATTGTTACACTAACCTGGATAGTAGAAAAATATGCAGAACTCCCATATCTAAACCCAAAAATGATAAATGAAACACAGAGAGAAAAAAGTCTATAAAAATTATCTTCTTTATGATTATATATACAAAAATTCTAAATAAAATAGCATAGTTAACTCATCAGTATAGCAAAACATTACAACCATAACTAAGTAGGATTTAGTCTAGGAATGCAAAGATGGTTCAATATGTAGAAATTTTTCAACATGATTTGTCACATCACTAAAATGAGGGGGGAAAGAGATGATTGTATCAGCGGATAATAAAAAGGACACTACAGCTACAACTGGGTAGAATTTATTCCAGAAATGCAGACAAAGATGGTGTAATATCTGGAAATCTATTAGCATGTTTCATTAAATCATCACATTAAGGGAGGAAAATGAGATTATTGAATCAGTGAATCTATAGAGATTCTAGAAAAGTATGAGTTACTAAGGAAGAGCAACAGTCACTCATTTAGCCATTACTGCATTTGGTATTTTTCTAAGAACTTTTTGGCTATACATTCTGTTGGCATAGTGAGACTACCCAGGAACTTCCAGCTTATTGAGGCATATAGGGGGGCAAGTAAATAGCTTTTATTTGGACTGTTATAAGTATGAAAAAAGTACTAAAAAAGCCCAGTAAAGAAATTAAGCTCCTCTTCTTGAGGGGAATTTGGGAGGAATGTTCACAGATTTGGAGACATCTGAGCCAGGGCAACATAAAAACATAAAGACTTGATAGAAAGTAAAGGGAAGTAAATGGCACTGTGGATGGTGAGCACAACATGAGAGAAAGAGTTTAAAATAATGGGAGTTCATTATAAATCCTGAAAATAGTGTCACTAGGTCATTGTTCACATGCAGAAGAATGGCAAGAGAAGATGCTGAAAAGGTCATCTGCAAACAAATATTTGGTCAGAAGGTGACCCTCTTAGGAGCTGGAGGTGTCATTCTTGGAGAGGGCAGTGTCAGGGCAATTTATGATGCTGGGGATAACTGAACTGACTATGGAACCAATGATTTGCATAACAATGCTTAAGTGTTCATTTTAGAAATATTCTTCCAGAGGTTGCCTGTTCCTATATATCTGTGGCATATCTGGAAAGGCCAAGATGTCACAGTCAATCAGTAACTTGGTATTGCTCTGAAAATGTGCATCTTTGCTTTAGAAAGCACTGTATCCTACATTAACCCATTTTTAAAAGCTTCTATTCTTGAATCACTTTAAATTTACAAAAGAGTTGCAAGCATAGTATTAAGCCATTTAAAAAATGTACGATGAAAATTTATACTACAAATATGCATAGTGCATTAAAACTTTCTCCTTATTAGAGCCCATGTATTCCACACTTACATTCACTTTAGTTGTATTGAAAGCAAAACAGTCACTTTTGTTACTTTTATCCTAATTAACAGAAGGCCAGGCCTCAATTAAAAACAAAAACAAAACCAAAATTGGCATTTCTCAATCCTGAGAGATGGGCTTCTCAAGTGATTCCCAATCTGCAGCCAGATTTAAGAACCGTGAGTGTAACAGAAATTCCATTGGTTGTTTTTCTATATTGGTTGTGTGCTAGGCCTTGATGGTTTTGAGATGTGTAAAATTTGGTCCCTGCCTTTTTAAGGGACTCACAGTTTAGTGTGTATGTGTGTGTATCCATCCATCCACACACACACACACACACATACACACACACACACACACATACATAGAGCTGTGTGTGTATGTATGTATATATAGGGATATACATATATATGCATATATACATATACATAGATATTCATGTGTAAAAGGTATAGGGGAGGAAAAGCAAAGAAAGGGTCCTATAATCAGCATAAAAAGCTAGTATCATCTATGGTTTCAATAACATAGGTCCTGATTCCCAGTTTAGAGTCTTCATCATTGATCATGTTATTACCTTCTTCTGTTGAGAAAACTACACCTCCAACTGTTTTCTCCATGCAAGATGGTCATATAATTCCCCATGACATTCTATGAGAATAGAGACATTCCTGCTTTCTTACTTTGCATAGTACTTATACTTTATAAAGCACTTTAATATTATCTAATTGGTTGTCATACAAACTCTGTGAGTTAAGGAAAGCAGGGTTTTTAATCTCACTTCTGAGGCAATAAGGGTATCTGGAGACTTAGAGGAGATGCTGTTCAAGGTCATGCCACTAATATGTGGATTGGACAGAGGTTAATATGCAGTCAACACTGTTTTCAACTCTCCCCCTCCTTGTCTCTCTATTGCCCTGTGCTTAGGCCATTATTTTTTTCCTGCATTTCCGGTGCTCTTAGTTTTTACAGACATCTGGAGGTAATCATGTAGCCCTCTTAATTAATTCAGTTCAATTAATAAATTACTAGGTGGATTTGGGGCTGGGGATGGGTACGGGTTGCCTTCCGGGCCTCCCCGTGCTGGAGAGCTCTTGCAATCAGGCTTGGAGAGCCCTCCTCAGTGGCAAACTGTGAGGCTCATCCCCAGCAGGCAGGCTGCCTGGAAGGGTGATTGGCTTACCCTAGCAGAGGAAACATCATTTTCCTTTCTTCAAATAGTGTATGCAATCTGATCAGAACAGCATCTGGGCTAGGCTGGTTGTCTGCCTCCTACTAAAAGTAATTTTTTCATAAAGGTCCAAGATGGTATCAGCTCAACATAGCACTGTATGGGCATTTCTTTATTGCGCAGGGCTGACTTTGGCATTACTGGTATTGAATATTTTGTCCTCAGGCCCTAAATGCCAGTAATTGTCCTAGGCATTGTGGCCACCAATATACAACTCTTCCTCATTTCCAAGTGCCTTTTGGTGGGAGAAGAGCTGCTTCTGCAGATGGGTCATTTAAAAGTGTCCTGCCATGTATCTGTTATGCCCCTGTTTCCAAAATAAACTTTTGATAGTTCTTTAGTGTCTGTGGAATAAATTTAAACTCAAGTATGCATGCAAAGCTGTCTGTGCTTTGGTTCCATCCCACGTTTCAGTTCTTTTGCTAGCTACTTTCTGCTATTCCCCCTCCCGCCACACTAAACCCAAGTGCTGTGTACTTTTCTGCCTATACAACTTTGCTAACATTTGGGTCCAATCTCTACTCAGCACTCGAGGCCCAGTCCATATGACTCATCAATAAAGTCTTGTTAGTTCTGCTCCCACAAAGAAATGAGCTTATCTTTCTCTGCACTCCAGCAACACTTAAAAAAAAAATCTCCCTTATGTAATGTATCACCTCATATAGGTAGAAGCATTTAATTGGTGTGGTAATTATTTTAATAGATAATTAATAAAACCAAAACTTTCCCCCAGTTTTCTACCATAGAAACCCTTTCAAGTCAGAAACTATTTTTTATTCAGGTCTATTTTCGTGAGAGTGCTAGGCATTTAAATAGGCAGCATTGGATGGGAGGCCTTCAAGTTTGCCGGAGTGCTCTCCTTTTCCTCCTCCTCCTCCTCTTGTACTTTCTCCTCCTTCTTCTTCTCCTTTTCCTCTCTCTCTTCCTACTGATCATTTCATTTGCCTCCTCTTTTTTCCTTCTTCCATTTTCTTTCATCTTCTTTCTTCCTTCATCCTTCTTTTCAGAGCACTTTTCAAGATTCTTTAAGTAGAAGTAAGATGAACTAACAATGAAGTGAAGTGTATTGCTTCCATCAAACAGAGGGTTTATTTCTATTTGCAGAATCCAACAATGTCTCACCCATCTTGGCTGCCACCCAAAAGCACTGGTGAGCCCCTTGGCCATGTGCCTGCACGGATGGAAACCACCCATTCCTTTGGGACACCCAGCATTTCAGTGTCTACACAGCAGCCACCCAAAAAGTTTGCACCAGTGGTTGCTCCAAAACCCAAGTACAACCCATACAAGCAACCTGGAGGTGAAGGTAAGTGCTGGGATTTCAGAGTCGGGTGCCTAGAGTAGGAAAGTTCAATGTTTCAGAGGTGATTTCCAGTATAATGTTGTGTCAGAAAAAGGAAGCTTAATGAATACATAGTGTGGTTATTGTAGTTTATGGACTATCAAAGGATAAGGAGTCCCTAGGAATCACCTAGACCAATTCTTCTTTTACAAACAAGATTTTTTAAATAGGTTTTATGGCTGTGGGTTACATAATAAAATAGGGTTAGAGCCCAAACTAGAAATCTATAATCTTCAATCATTGCTCAGTGTTCTACCGCATTATTCTACTCCAGGCCCTTCTCTTGTTGGGATGTATCTACCACTCAATGGTCCCTCGCTCTTGCCATTGAACTAGTGTCCCAAAATGCTGCAAAGTCTAATCAGAAACCTATACAAAGTGAACCTAATAACGTACCTGGAATGTTTTGCCTTCTCTGGCATTTTTTCTCCCTTAGGCTGTTGTAAAACAAAGTTGTCTGGAGAGCTCTGTTAAGATCGCCTTTGTTGAAGCTCACACACAAATCTGAGTGAAGTCTAGTTTCACGGGTTTTAATAACACTACATTCAGTCTTCAAGTGGAGTTTGAAAGTCTACATGAAGTCAGCATCTCATGAGTATGTATACATACATACTCATACATTATAGCTCATGGACTGTGTAAATGGTGCCGTACCCTGGTTGAAGAGGTTTCATATTTTTATCAGTCAATGTCAGCAGCTCATTCACACCCATGAAACAATAACTTGCAACTACCAAACAGAAGAACATTAGACTTCTGGGAGCTGAGAAAGAGGATGCCATATAAGGAGATTTAGCCCTTCTTTCTGTTTTTGCCTGTCTCACCTTTTAAAAAATTATCTTACCGTGTGTGTGATGTTTCCAATTATTTCTTGGATGCCGTCATAAATTTGTTTTATCAATATTACATGAGACTGTTTCATACCCTGTGATTGAGTTCAGTCCTTCTCTTTTCTTCCTAATTTTCTCCCACTCCCAATAAACACTTTGTTAGTCTATTAGTATTTTGGAATTGATGCCAGGAAGCCTAGACCAGGTGTGTGGCTTGTGTAAGGTGACTAGAGACTGGATGCTTGGGCCACGTGTTAGGGGGTCAGGAATAAGCATGCATGCCTAAGCTGTGGTTGTGGATCTTTGGGTCTTCTTTTCCTAGAAAGGGCAATGGCATGACCATCAGAAAGCTGCTCTGTCAAAACAATAAATGAAGACCTTGGTGCTGTACTAGTCTCCATAGCCGTGCATGAAGTTTTGTTGCCCTTGAAGGAGGCTGCATCTTTGCAATTAGTTAAAAGCTTAGTGGAGCTGATTTTCTTCGGCTCATCATTCTTTAGTGGTTGCAGGGCTTGGGAATGGGATCTGGAAGAGAATCCTTCCTCATAGGGCAGGTGGAGCCACATATTGGTTTCCTCATTTATGTTTTAAATGTTTCCATATGTCAGCTTAGTAGAGGCATTGTTACTTTGTCTTCTGACTTTTGGGGAGAGCTAAAGTGGACTTCCCTCTAATATGAAGGGAATAAAGACTTAGTTATAGAGTTGAAGGCAAAGGTATGAGGAAGCTTTGTAGGTATGACAGTTGATGCATGCCTGAGGGCAAGTCCTATGTTAAGCTGACAAATAAATGGCACATATGAGATAGGGAGAAGAGAAGCATACGATGATCTCCCTTTAGACTCCTCCATTTCAAATGCTATGGGCTGCAATTTAGGTGGCCCCATGGATGACTGTCCCTGCTGCGACAGGCCCTACCTGTACTCTATATAGTTCATCCACTGTCTTATTCTCTGGGAACACTGGAATAAACGCTGATTTGTTTTCAAACTCTGCAACTCTTGTGGCCTAGATCAGAAATGATCACTTCCTTCTTTAGGTTTCCATGTACATCTCATTCTATGACTATCGCATTTCTATTAGTTTTATTATTGTTTCTGTTCATATTCTGTCACATATTGAACATGTAATATATGTCAGGCATTATGCTCTTTCATGATTATTGTATGTCATATGATCATATGAAATTTTTTTTCTCATAAAGAAATGGAAGCTTAGAGGAAGGAGGTAACATTCTCTATGATTCTGTGGCTAGTAAGTTTCTGAACTGAGGCAGTTACCAATACCCAGCATGTGGTGCTGGGTACCCTTCCCTTCACGACATAAGTGGCACGCAGACCCATATTACAGTGATACTTCTCTAATTCCCTTATGAGAATGTAAGCTTTGCTTCTCCACTGAAGCAACAAGACATGGTTTCTCATTCGTCCTTATGTTCCTTGTAGCTCTTATTATGCTACTGTGTTTTTAGTAGGAATGGTTGCATATGGTCAAATGTATGTCTGTGTGTTCTTATGTATGTATATATATTTGGAGGGATGGCGGATGGCTGCCTGGGTGAGTGCACTACTCAGTAATTCTTCTCTTGCAATAAGCAGCTTGGAATATGGCTCAGTCTTTTGTTTTATAAAGTTTTGGTTCTCTCTTGCAATTATGCCAGTCTCTCTGTCTCTCTCTCTCTCTCTCTTTCTCTCTGCCTCTCTCCTTCTTTCTCAGTCTCTCTCTCTCTCTCTCTCTCTCTCTCTGTCTGTGTCTTTCTCTCTCTCCCTCTAATATAATCTTTACCTTTTCTGAAGATGTGAAAGAAGAAATTTCCCTTTAATATATACAGCTTAAAGACAAATATGGCGAAAGGCTCTTCTTTTTAAAAAAGACTTCTTTTTTAAATAGAAGCTGCATCACTTCATCTGCTGTATGATACAAATATATATCCACATATTTGTTGGAAGTGTAAGATTTGCTTTTCTTTATAGTTAATTTAAATGTTATCGGTATATGTTACCCTAAACATTTTTATAATTCTCGTTATATGTTGTTTAAATTTGTATACATTTTAAAAGTTTATATCCATTTTTCTTTTCTATTTTGTTCATTTAGGATTTTCTGTATCCTTTATGAAACTCCCGGATAGTAAGTAGCACAGGTTTTATTTACAGAGCGAATTGGTGATATCAGCTCACGCTCCTGACGCCTCCACTCATGCTGATCTTTGCTTTTAGTGCATACCTGTCTCCCAGTTTCATGCTCCTAAAGTCTTTTAATTCATTGCTTAAAAGTTGACCTCCAAGAAGGTCAACCACAAAGCCAGAAAGTTAGAGCTAATAGAAATAACACAGTCCAACCTTATCTGGTGTAAATGTGAGAACTGCAGTCTAGAGAGTGTAAATTATTTGGTCAGAGATGCACAGTCTGCTCAGAGCAGAGTTGGCACCAGACTGCAGATTCTTTCTGTCTAACTCTAGAGTTATCCAGAACTTGGCACTATATTCTAGTGACAATTCTTCCTTACTACTTCATCACCTCGTTAGGCAGCACATATAATTCTCACCACAATGTGCCTTTTATTAGATTTGCTTGTATATGCGCCTTTCTCCTCTAGTAGACTCTGAACCTCTGGAGTCCGAGGCTGCCTGACTCATGCCTTTACCTGCAGCGGCACCTAAAAGGTTACCTGACACACAGTAGGAACTCTGTAGTGTTTGTTGAACTGAATTAATAGGTCAACCACAGCAATAAAACCTGCCCTTTAGGCTCGTGTTCTATGCTCTCAGTTGCTTGTTAGTCTCTGTGGTTCTGAGGCTTCAACCTATATGTTTGAATTACTTTTCCCTCCTCTACCTATTCTTTGAGCTTTTTAGTTCAGGAATTGTTTATCCATTGCTAACTTGAAGTTACCAATTACATTTCCCACCTTGATATTGTGTCTGTAATCTCTGGGGTTTTCTTTCTCATGTTTTAATTCTGGCTGTGAAAGTAGAAAAGTACCCACATATTTTTCACATCACCTTTTATTTCTGGAATACCCATATTTATAATTTTCTTATATAAGATAATCTGCTAATAACATTTTTCTAAAGGGCTTTGGCACACTTGAAATTGGGGGCGTGCCTTTTTCTCAGGTAGTAGGTCTTTAGACCGCAGGGTCCTTTTATTTCACGCCCATGGTTCTCATACTTTTCATTGATTTTGTAACAACTTGTGTTTTCACAGCTCAATTAGACTGCCCCTATATTTCCAAATGCTTTTTCTGTGTTCAACCCAATGCTTATGAGCCCATGCATATATTTATTAAGTTTTGTCTTGTTAGAGATGTTGCATTGCTAACGGTCTATTCCATTTTTTGTGAAATTATTCTGGTGTGTATTTATGATTTCATCCCATCAACTTCTGTTAAAGTGATGAGAACAACAAGATAATGCAATTTTTCTTCTGGTCTTTAAAGTACTAGCGTTTAGTGTTGTTTGTCCAGTATTCTGGGTCGCCTCTTGGCTTCAAATGCAAAAACTAAAAACAAACAACAACAAAAAATAAACCACCAAAACAACAATGACAACAACAACAACAATCTAAGCCTTAGCCTTTTATGAGAACATAGTGTAGTTCTTTTTCTATTTCTGGTGGATAGCAAAGGAGATGAATTTTCCTGCTTTACTAATATACTATTTTCTTGAGGTGATTTTGTATATTATCCTATTATACTTAGAAATTAGAAACTATCTCAGTAGCTAGGCTGAATGAAATTTGCTTTTTATTCATCATTACGGTAGATAATCATTCAGAATGATTTAAAAAGTTTGCAAGCATATAAAGTTGGAATGATTTTCTGGCTTAGAATTCACTTTCTCCAATCTCTGAAATTCCTATTAAAACACATTTTTATGTTAGATTTTTGACAAAGTACATCCACTGAGGTGCCAATTCAAGGTAATCCTTTCTGTAGAATCCCACTGTATTGGTGTAATCTTTTATAGTTTATTTAGCACTTCCATATTCATTGTCTTCTAATTTTCAGAAGAGGATTCTTACTGTAGCTCTCTGAGGTAGGTAGAACGGATGTTATTGCCATTTTAATGATTGCTCAACTACCAGAGGTGGGATAACTTATTAAGAAATTGCATAGCCAGTGAAAGAGTAGAAGAGGACATTACTATCTAGGGCTCTTTTAAGATGTCTATTTATTGAAGTTTGGTCTAGACACTCTCATGTCTTTTTTTAACTCCATTATTTTATCATTTCATGACTCTTCTTTGAAATTAATTTCAAACTGAGGAAACTTTTCATAAAGCTATGTGTATATTACCTTGTACACTTCCATGTAATATAAATAAGGCCTCTGTTTTCTACATGTACTTACATTTCTTCACTTGAATTTGTCAAGACAGATCAGGATAAGTGAGATGAATTATATTTCATTTATTTTAAAATTGTGGGGTAAAATTCAGGGTTAGGTATACAAATATTCATTGCGCAGGTACCATCGTTGATGAGGTGTGCCCTTCCTTCCCCTGGCAGTTTCCCACTACTGTCAATCCTTTTCTTATAATATTATGATAGTTGTTCAAGGTCCACTTATGAGTGAGAACATGTGATACTCAGTTCTTTGTTTCTGTGAAAGATCACTCAGTATTATAGACTCTAAGTCCATCCAGGTTGCTGCGAAGTTCATAATTTTGTTCTTCTTTATGGCTGCGTAATATTCTATTGTGTATATGTACCACATTTTTTGGATCCAGTCTTCTTTTGATGGGCAGCACGGTTGGTTCCATGTTCTTGCTATTGTGAACAATGCTGCGATAAACATACATGTGCAGGTATCTTTTTTATAGACTGATTTGAGTTCTTCAGGGTATATTCCCAGTAGAGGGATTGCAGGGTCATATGGGAGGTTGGAATTTAGAGCTTTTAGAAATCACCACACTGCTTTCCACAGAGGTTGCACTAGTTTACACTCCCACCAACAGTGTAGAAGTGTTCCCTTTTCGCCACATCCTCTCCAGCAACTGTTATTTTTTGAGTTATTGATAATTGCCATTCTGACTGGAGTTAGGTGGT
>CAUYQG010167160.1:0-21189 GCA_963574415.1 Tarsius wallacei
TTCCTCAACCAACTTATCTCTGACAAAGCCTCCAACAATAACCACTGGGTAGAGAACCTATTAAGTGAACAGTGCAGGGAAAACTGGCTGACCATATGCAGAAGATTGAAACAGGACCCCTACCTATCACCATACACAAAAATTAACTCTAAATGGATTAAAGACCTAAACGTAAAACCTCAAACTATAAGAATCTTAGAAAATGCAGGAGACACCCTTATGGAAATTGGAACTGGGAACCAATTCCTATTCAGAACCCTAAAGGCCAATACCTTAAGAAATAAGATAGACAAATGGGACCTCATCAAACTAACGAGCTTCTGCAAAGTAAAAGAAATCATCAAGACAGCAGGGAAACATCTCACAGAATGGGAAAAAAATATTTGCCAAACATATATCTGACAAAGACCTAACATCTAGGATCTACAAGGAACTGAAATGCACCGAAAAGAAAAAAAACAAACAATCCTTTAAAAAGTGGGCAAAAGACGTGAATAGACACTTCTCAAAAGAAGATATATGGGCAGCCAACAAACACATGAAGAAGTGCTCAGTCTCACTCATCATCAGATAAATGCAAATCAAAACCACATTGAGATATCACCTAATCCCAGTAAGAATGGCCATCATTAGAAAAAAAACAACAATAGATGCTAGTGAGGATGTGGAGAAAAAGGTATGCTTCAACACTGCTGGTGGGAATGCAAATCAGTGCAACCTCTTTGGAAGACAGTGTGGTGATTTCCGAAAGAACTAGAAATTGACCTTCCATATGACCCAGCAATTCCCCTATTTGGGAATATACCCAGAGTAACTTAAATCATTCTATTTTTTAAAATTTAAAATGTGTGTCAATATATGTGTGAAGGTTCAATATGTATTCCTTTTTTTTCTCCATTCATATTGTACTAGGTGTCTGTGTGTGCATTTAGTTTCTCTGTCTTTTTGTTGTTGTTGTTGTTGTTGCTGTTTGTTTTGTTTCATTTTGTTGTTATTCCAGTTTTTTGAGGGGTATGTGTGCATGTCTGTGTGTGTGAGTGTGTGTTCAATTGTTTTTTGCTTTGGTTACTGCTTTCATTGTTCTGTGCATTTATTCTTTTTTTTTCTTTTTTTATTCTTCTCCATCTTGTTTCAGTCTATTTTTCTCTGTGCTCTTCATTGCTGTCATTGTATCTAGGACTCAGGGGGTACACACATGTACCCATTGCATCATCATATAGAGTGGTGGGGAGTAAGTCTCAGGGAACACATAACACAATCAGTGAACACTGTAATTTGAAAGTAGTTTCTGAATCTTAGCTCCTCATCCAATACCTTATTCCAAATTCAACTTTCAAAACTACAAGAGACAGCAAAGCTTCCCACCCACACTCCTGTTTCAAAATAGAACAAACCAGAGCCCCAATCAGGGAAGAATAGAGGGCTGAACAAACATCAGAAGGGAAAGCCTCTCACACTGACACTGAATAATAGAAATAAAGAGAAAGGCAAGAGATCTGTGACAAATGAGGAAAAAAAAAAAAAAAAAGGAAGACCATAGGAAATTTCAAGTGTAACAAAGAGAAAACTCCTGAAAAATCAGACCTTGGAGCATAAACAATGAAAATCACCAACAACTGGCCACAGGGCATGACAGAGATTAGAGAATGGATGGAAAGAGTGAATAAGACTCAAGAAAGACAAGCTGCAACACTGAAATAACTTGTAACAGAGATTTTGGCAGTAAAAAAATTCATCCAGGAAGATAAATAGCAAGATGACAAACATGGAAATCAGAATTAATCTAGCCAAAAAATAATCTCAGAACTTAAAGACCAGAACATGGAATTAACCTGATCTGTAAAAAACATAGAAAGAAAATTCAGAAAGAAAGAACAAAGCCTACAAGAGATGTACAAGTATAACAAGAGATCAAACCTACACCTGATTGGGTTTCTCAGAAGAAGAGAGGGAATTGGAGAACACCTTGGAGCGAGTATCAAAGTAATCAAAAAAAACTTTTGCCATTTCACCAGAGATGTGACCAACCAAACACAAGTACAAAGAGAACCCAAACAAGACACCAAATGAGAAGACCAAACCCCAGCACATAGTAACACGCCTACGTAAAGTAGGCACAAAAGAAAAAAATCCTAAAGAAAGCAAGAGAGAAAGGTCAGACTACCTACCAGGGAAATCCAATCAGAATAGCAACAGACCTATCAGCAGACACGCTACAAGAAAGAAGGGACTTGAGTCCAATATTCAAAGTTCTCAAAGATAAGCAATTCCAACCAAGAATTTCCTATCCAGCCAAGCTCAGCTTCATTAGTGATGTAGAATTAAAATCCTTCCCAGGCATCCTATCCCTAAAAGATTTTGCAGGTTCCAGATCAGCTCTACAGGAGATACTTTAAAAGGTAGTAAGCACAGAAGAAAGTAAAAAAAAGAATGACCACACACTTCCCAAGAGAACAGCCTCTCACAGAATCAACAGAGAATACAAAAGAAAATAAGCAAAACAACAACAACAAAATCTTAAAAGAACCTCATGATGGAAAAAACAATCACATTTCAATAATCAGCTTGAATGTAAATGGACTAAGTGTACCACTGAAAAGATACAGAATGGCAACTGGATAAGAAACCATGACAAAATAATTTGCTGCATCCAGGAAACTCATCTCGCCACAAGGAATGCATCTCATAAGATTGAAATATTGCCAAGCACCTTTTCAGACCACAGTGGAATAAAAATAAATATCAACACCAACAAAGTTTCCCCAAAGCCCACAAAGACATGAACACTAAACAACCTGATGCTGAACAACTATTGGGTCAACATTGAAATCAAAGCAGAAATTAAAAGATTCCTGGAAATAAATGAAAATGAAAAAAATCTTACCAAAACTTCTGGGATGCCATGAAAGCAGTTCTAAGAGAGAAATTTATATCTCTATGAGCACACATCAAGAAAATTGAAAGATCACAAGTTGAGAACCTAACAAATAAACTAAGGGAGCTAGAAAGAGTAGATCACCAAAACCCTAACTTTAGCAGAAGAATCCAAATCACCAAAATAAGAGCCCAAATATGGGACATAGAAGACAAAAATAACATAGAAAACATCAATAAAGCAAAAATCTGGTTCTTGAAAGAATTAACAAGATTGATGGACCCCTAGCCAGAATGACCAAGAAAAAGAAACAAAAAATCCAAATAAACACAATTGGAAATACAAAAGATCAAATCATATCTGACCCTGAAGAAATACAAAAGATTATCAGAGATTACTATGTACACCTATATGGAAACAAACTTAATAACATAAATGAAATGGAGGACTTCCTGACATCATACAATCTCCCCAGGTTGAAACAAGAAGATATTGAGAGACTAAATAGATATGGAATTTGGCTCTGTCATAAGAAAACCACCTACCAAAAAGAACCCTGGAACACATGGCTTTCCTGCAGAATTCTACAAAACGTACAAGGAGGATCTGACATCAATTCTATTGAAAGTATTCCAGACAATTGAGAAAGATGGAATTCTCCTCAAATCATTTTACAAAGCTAGCATGACACTGATACACAAACCTGGAAAATTTCCAACAAAAAAAGAGAACTATAGAACAATACCCCTTATAAAAATAGATGCAAAAATCCTCAACAAGATTCTAGCAAATCTGATCCAAAAACACATCTCAAAAATCATCCAGCATGACCAAGTAGGCTTCATCCCCGGGATGTAGGGCTGGGTCAACATTTGCAAGACCAGAAATGTAATTAAATACATCAACAGATGTAAAAACAAGAACCACATGATTATCTCATTAGATGCAAAAAATGCTTTTGATGAAATCCAGCATCCCTTCTTGATAAAAACCTTCAAACACCTCGGTGTAGAAGGAACATACCTCAAAATAGTAAGTGCCATCTATGATAAACCCACAGTTAACAAATTGCTAAATGGACAGAAACTGGAAACATTTCCCCTGAAAACTGGAACAAGACAAGGTTGCCCACTCTCACCCCTCTTATTCAACATTGTGTTGGAAGTCCCAACTAGGGTAATTACACAAGAGAAGGAAATCAGGGGTATCCAAATAGGAAAAGAGGAAGACAAGTTATCTCTCTTCGCTGAAGATATGATCCTATACCTTGAAAATCCAAAAGAATCTGTCAAAAACCTGCTTTCACTGATAAAGGACTTTGGTAGAGTCTTGGCGTACAAAATAAATGTGCAAAGGACAGTAGCATTTTTATACACCAACGACAAGCAGGCAGAGGATCAAATAAAAAACACAATCCAATTCCCAATAGTCACAAATAAAATAAAATACCTTGGCATCTTTCTTACCAGAGAAGTGAAAGACCTTTACGATGAGAACTACAAAACTGCTCAAAGAAATCCAAGAAGCCAACAAATGGAAAAATATTCCGTGTTCACGCATAGGAAGAATCAACATTGTTAAGATGTCCATCGTACCAGAGGCAATCTACAGATTAAGTGCAATACCCATTTACTTATCAACAACATTCTTCTCAGACCTGGAAATGACAATACAGAAATTCATATAGAAACATAAACAACCACAAATAGCCAAAACAACCCTTAGCAAAAAGAAACAAAGCAGGAGTTATCACACTTCCAGACTTCAAACTTTACTGTATGGCTACAGTAATCAAAACAGCTTGGTATTGGTACAAGAACAGACATGTAGACCAATGGAACAGCATACAGATTCCAGAAGCAAAGTCTCAATTTCTCAACCAACTCATCTTTGGCAAAGCCTCCAACACCACCACTGGGCAAAGGAAAACCTATTCAGTAAATAAATGGTGCTGGGAAAATTAGCTGATCACATGCAGAAAATTAAAACAGACCCCTACCTATCACCATACACAAAAATTAACTCTAAATGAATCAAAGACCTAAATGTAAAACCTCAAACTATAACAATCTTAGAAAATGCAGGAGACATCCTTATGAAAATTGGAACTGGCAGCCAATTCCTGATCAAAACTGTAAGTGCCCATATAATAAGAAAAAAGATAGACAAGTGGGACCTCATCAAACTGACAAGCTTCTGCAAAACAAACGAAACCATCAAAAGAGTAGGGAAGCAGCACACAGATTGGTAAAAATCTTTGCCAACTGTATATCTGACAAAGGCCTAACATCTGGGATCTACAAGGAACTGAAATGGGCTGAAAGGAAAAAGCAAACAGCCCCACTAAAAAGAGGGCAAAAGGCATGAATAGACATTTCTCAAAAGAAGACAAATGGGCAGCCTCAGACACATGAAAAAATGCTCAGCCTCACTCATCATCAGAGAAATGCAAATTAAAACCACATTGAAATACCATCTAACCCCAGTAAGAATGACCATCATTAACAAAATTAATAACAACAGATGTTAGTGAGGATATGGAGAAAAAGGAATGCTTCTACACTGCTGGTGGGAATGCAAACTAGTGTAATCTCTTTGGAAGACAGTGTGGTTATTTCTGAAAGAACTAGAAATTGACCTTCCATATTACCCAGTAAACCTCCTATTGGTAGTATACCCGGAGGAACTCAAATCATTCTACTTAAAAGATACCTGCACAGGCAAGTTTGTTGCAGCTCTATTCACAATAGCAAAAACATGGAACTAATCATGCTGCCCATCGAAGCTGGACTGGATTAAAAAAAAATTGATACATGTACACGGTAGAATATTATGCAGTCATAAAGAAGGACAAACATATGGACTTCACAGTAACTTGGATGGATTTCGAGTCTATCATTCTCAGGGATCTATCACAGGAACAAAGGAGAGAGTACCATATGTTCTCACTCATAAATGGACCTTGAACAATATCGCAATAGTATAAGAAGAGGATTGGCGGTAGTGGGAAACTGCCAGGGGAGGGAGGGTGGGATGGGCAGTTGAGGAAATCTGCCAGGAGAGGGAGGGGTACAACTCATCAACAAGGGTACCTGCATAATGAACACTTTTTATACCTAACTCTGAATTGTACTCCACATCTTTAAAATAAAAAAGATAAATAAAAAATAAAAGAATTACAGACAAAGTTGAAGTTTCTCCTCACACACTTACTTTCTTATTATTCATTTGTACACTTTTATATAAATATATGTATTAAGCACAATTTTAAAAATAATAATTTAATCTAATTCAGAATAGGTATCAGGAAATATTCTTTAGACACTCATAAATATAAATGGCAAAAATAAAAATAATTTGGAAAAAAGAGGTTTTATTAGTGAAGATTGGATCAATATTATATTTATACATGTTAATTACATTTACCTATAGTCATCATTAATTAGTTAGTTAACTTGTCTTGAAATTATGACTCCCTCCCAAACTAGAAATTCTGAATGAACTACCAGGATTGACTTAAAAGCACCTGAAAATGAAATGAAAAAAGAAAGTCATTTGTACAAGTTCACATTTTACTATAAGTAGTCCTTACAATATATAATAGATCATGAAAATGGTAGAATTGAAATAATCTTATATATTAAAGGGTTTTAAAAATTCAGGAAATATATTTCATAATTTGGTAAAAGGCATGCATTTGCTTCTGTCCTATTTTTAGCATTTCTATCTAGTAGAAATTCACCAGATAAAGCATTTGGTCTGACTATATTGGTTTAAATCATTGCAACTATTCTAGATTATAAATGGCTTACAAATTTTAGAAGAGGGTTTACATTCTCCTAACTGAATTTTACTTTTTTTTCTCTCCTGACTTATAGGCAGTTTTCTTAGTATACCTCATTATGTTATTCTCAGAGTACATTAATCTCATACTTTTAAAAATAAATATCTGCCAGACTTATATTGATTGTAGCTAAAGCAACTCTTCTAAAATTGTCTTTTTTAAACATCTCTTATTCTGAGGATAATTAGAAGGAAAAGTGAACATAAAGCTAAATTCAGTTTTTATATCTTAACAACAATAACCAAGTACTCTAGCATAAGTGTCCTTTCATTCATTCTTAAATACACGCTAAAAAATTACACTAGAGCATGTCACTTAGAGGCCAAATTATTTGTCCTCCCTAAATATATGCATGGGCTAGAAACACATCAATTAATTTCAGAATCCATTATGATGTTATTTGCCTAGTAAATGGGAAGTTGAAACCTCATACTGGCACATTTCTACCGAACCAAAAAAAAAAGTCAGCATTAATGCAATTTCTTCCGAAATCAGTTGACACTCTTACCTTCTAGGAAACTATTCAGGCTTGACAGCAAGTAAACACTTTTAAATTGGAAAAGCCTTTAGTTTTCAAAGTTTTCTCCAAGTTTTTATTTTCCTTTTAAATTCTGAGGTCACTAATGTTCCACTCAAGTACACTCTTCATAGGTTTTACCCACCATTCCCCATGTACTTATTTCCCAGTTGAGCATTATCTCAGAGAAAACGTTAATCTACCTCTACTTTTAAAAAATAATTATTTCTCCCTGATTGATATAAATATTAGACTGAGCTACATAAAATTACTAACATTCAAGCATTTTAATCTACAAAACTTGCTTTTTCAGATGATTCAAACTAATATCAAAATTTTGAGGATTTTTTTATAGCAGGAAAAAAAAAACTCTAATGCATTCAATGATAAAAATCAGTTTTCTTCTTAATTGCTGGTATTTCTGATAGTTTAACTTTCCTGGATTTAGAACTAACTGCTACATAGTATGAGTAGTCATCATTTTTGCCTAATATTATTTCCCCTTTTGCTAATTTCAGAGACAGTTTTATTCTTTGTTTGGTTAGGAAAACAAACAGTGTTACAGGAGTAAAGGGTCTTAATACAGAATTTTGAGATAACATATTTGGGGAACAAAAATAGGGAGGCTATAGCTGGAAGACCAGAAAAAGAGTAACTATTGATGTCAGTGAAGCATAGGTTGAGGCGGGTGGGGAGGAAGCCACATACCACAGAGACTTTCAACAAGTCTTCTCTTTTTCCCAGAACTGCAAAGTCAGAGACAACACCAAACCATCATGGAGAGAATACCAAACCATCACACCTGACTAGAATCTACCTTAGTGTCTGTCACTTCACTTCTACTTTCCTAATTTCACTCAAGTCGGAGTAGCTGGAATTAAAGTCATGTGCCACCACACCTGCTAATTTTTAAATTTTTTTGTAGAGATGAGGTACTGCTATTTTTATGTACACTAGTCTTCAACTCCTGGCCTCAAGCAATTCTCCTGCCTTGGGCTTCCAAAGTGCTGGGATTATAGGTGTGAGTCACTGTAACCAGCCTCAAATTTCTTTTAATGAGAAACTCAAACATGTATTGATACAAGAACAGAGAAGGGGATGCCAAGGAAAATATGTCCTAGTCTTAGAAGGAGATAGTGATGATTCTAAGTTAATTACTGACAGTCCACCGCAGGCACTGAGCCTCAGATTCGATTACGTGATAATTCAAAGATCATTTGTGTCAAAGGGACTATTGCCTTTTTCAGACAACCAAATGATGTAAGCTTAAAACTGAGGTAGCCATAACCACTCAAACACACATACATGGGCACACATACTCAACTCAAATGTTTTGCCAGTAGAATTAAGTGAAAATGCTTTTCATGGATATTTAGAAAATATTGTCCCTTTGTGGCCCACAGGCATCAAAGAAAAGTAATTGGTAAGGGTTAGAATGCAAGCCAGGCATATTAACAACATTCCTATCATTCTCTGATAATCTACCTAATCAGTTTCTTTGTGAGTAATGAAACTCACACCTGTCTGGGTCACTTCTGAGGCCCTCTGTTTCTATTAGAGAATTAGTCAAGTATTCATGCATTAAAACTACTACCCACTAGGACTCTAAGTCACCTGATAATCATTAATATAAACAAATATAAATAACCATGAAACTAGAGAAAAACGTGTTTTCCTCCCATGGGAAAGCTGTTTCCAAAGTGACAAGTTCTTGTTTTTTGTTTGTTTTGAGTCAAGGTTTCAATCTATTGCCCAGGCTGTAGTTCAGTGGCACAATTACTGTTCACTGCAGCCTCCAACTACTGGGCTCAAGTGATCCTCCTGAATCAGCCTTGTAAGCAGCTAGAACTACAGGCACATGCTATCACACTCAGCTAATTTAAAAAAAAATTGTAGAGATAAGGTCTTACTATGTTGCCCAGGCTGATCTCAAACCCCTGGGCTCAAGTCATCCTCTCATCTTCTATTCCCGTAATGCTGGGATTACAGTGTGTGAGCTGCCATGCCTGTCCAAGTTCTTGTTTTCACAATGTTATAATTATTATGGTATAATAATGATATTATTTTTGTACCCATCAGTCTTTCTATTTGGATAAAACTGTTTATTTGCAAAATACATAAGAAATATATAGAATAATGTTTTCCATATTGGGATTAAATACTTTTAAAATAATTCAATGGAGTATTTCTTTAGACTATAATTTAAAAAATAAATGATTGTCATTAATTTGTATATGCCAAGCATCTTTCTCCTATAAGATATATATTCTTTCTTATTTCATCATCTTTAGAAATGTATGTGAGTGTAGTCAAAATTAAAGTGAAAAGATTGTGAATCTTTGATGTGAATAATTTAAAAAACTTATACATAGAACACTGGAGACTCAATGGATGTAGCATGTTGTCTTTGAAATTATTGTAATGTTACATGAGTTGGAGAACAAGCGAAAATGAAGTTGTCGAAAAGAAACTAAAATTATTATTGGGTTGGAAAAGCTAAAAACTATATTCAGATAGGCAATGAATGTAGAGCAGATACAAATATAATTTTAGACCAGTCAGAGGTAAGGGAAGGAAGGATCTTAGAACCTTGAAAATTAGAAAAATAATATTGAATTTTCTACTTAATGAAAGTGAATTAAGTTGATACCTTATGAGGAACAGAGTCAAAGTATAATAAGGAATCTTAATTTTGCAATTCTACTACCAAGCACTTTTTAATGTGTTATTCTGGGTACCTTTTCTTATTATATATGAAGCACATAGAAAGCATTTTATCTATTTTATTTTTACCGTCAGACAACTTATTTGCTTCCTGGTCATTTAAATTAATAAAAATGTATAGCTTGAATAATTATCATACAGATGATTTTTACCAGAGGTGAGTCACCTTGTTTCTTAAAATTTGATTAGTTCTTATTATGAGATTATAATTTTTTCATTTTTGTAAAAAATAGTCATAATAAAATGTCTCAAGGTTTTTGAGTCTAAATGGTGATTTCTGTTAATATTAGCGATTTAGATGGCTTATACTGATTTTTATTAAAATTAAAACATCCATACTTGAATATTTTTATTTTCAAATAGATGTATATTTACAGAAAATTTGTGAAGATCATACAAAATTCCTATATAATCAACTAAATTTCCCTTATTAAAATAACATTATATATTAGAATGGTACATTTGCCACAATTAATAAGCCAATATGGATTTATTATTATTATTATTATTATTATTATTATTATTATTAACTGGAGTTCATAATTTCTTCAGATTTTTTAGTTTTTACCTAATCTCCTTTTCCTTTTCCAGGATCCCATCCAGAATACCACACAATATGGAGCTGTCATGTCTACATAGGCTCCCCTTGGTGTGACAACTTCTTAGACTTTCTTTACTTTGGATGACCTTGACAGTTTTAACAATTACATATCAGACATCCTTGTAGAACATCTTTCCATTTGGATTTAATTAATGTTTTTCTCACAATTAACTTGAAATAATATATACTTGAATATTATAGAGAGGAACAAAAGTTTAAGATTATCATTCACTTGAATTAATTTAATTTTTTTCCCCCGCTTATTAGTTGTAGAAGTTCCTTATATATATTTTGGATGTTAACCCTTTATCAGATATATGTTTTGCAAATATTTCCTCTTATTCTGTAGGTTGCCTTTGCATTCTGTTTCCTTTACAATGCAAATTGTCTTATCAATTTCTGTTTTTGTTACTTGTACCTTTGGTGTTTTTCATTTCTTTTTTTTCTGAGTAAGATTCTCACACTGTTGCCCAGGCTGGAGAGCAGTGGCAGGCTCACAGACACCATAGCCTCTACCTGCTGGGCTCAGGTGATCCTTCCACCAAAGCATTCCAAATAGCTGGAATCACAGGTGCTCCACCACACCCGGCTTTTTTTTTTTTTTTTAATTGTAAAGATGACTTCTTGCCAAGTTGCCCAGCGTGGTCTAGAACCCCTAGGCTCAGGCAGTCCTCTTGTCTTCACCTCCCAAAGTGCTGGAATTACAGGCATGAGCCACCATGCCTTTGGTGCTTGCTCTAAGAAATCATTGCCAAGGAAAATGTCAAGAAAAAATTTCACTATGCTTTCTTCTAGAAGTTTTATGATTTCAGGTTTCAGATTTGTCTTTAATCAATGTTGAGTTGATTTTTGTGTATGATGTAAACACAGTCCAATTTCAATATTTTGCATGTGATATCCAATTTTCTCAGCATCGCTTATTGAAGAGACTACACTTTTCTCATTGTCATTCTTAGTACCTTTATCAAAGTTAATATGGGTACATAAGTGGTTTTATTTCTGGGCTCTCTATTTTGTTCCATTGATCTATATGACTGTTTTATGCTAATATCATATTGTTATGATTAGTGGAGTTTGTAACAAATAATCTCATTCAAAAATGAACAAAGAAACTGAATAGACATTTCTCCAAAGAAGACATATAAATTATGAGCAAGTATGTAAAATAGTACTCACAGTCACTAATAATCAGCAAAATGCAAATCAAATCTATGAAGAGATATCATCTCATATGTGTAAGGATGGCTATTATTTTTAAAAAGACAAATATTGATGAGGATGTAGAGAAGAGGGTGTCCTTGTACATTGTTGGTGAGAATATAAATTGGTATAGTAACTGCAATATGGAAATTAAAATTGAGCCCTTTTTACCCTTGACAGCTTTGAAGGGCATTTGACTGAATAATCTCAAAGATAGAGAGAGGAACTGAACCAAAATATTTGGAAAGAGAAGATATAATCTTTATTATTAAAAGGTCTCCTACGAATTTATTTATATCTGCTGGAAACACAAAGTCTAAGTGAGAAGAAGGAATACATATTTTTTTCATTTTCATAATGGCCATTACAGGTAAATTAGGTGAATCAAGAATAAAGAAGCTAATGCATGCATAAAGGCCGTATAGTAAGTTGGTAGTAAAGAGAGGAAAAAAAACAGGCATCTGTCCCCTGAAGTCACTATCACACACATTCTACAAAAAGTTGATTTAGCAGTAAATTGCATTCTCTCCGACGCGTCTTATTACCTATGTTGCTTTCCACTGTAAAAGAGAAAATGAGTGTAGAAAATTTGAAGCTTTATACAAATGATTTTAGTTTTCAATTTCACTTCTCTATTGACTATGAAAAATGTCAAGTATCATGTAAGGATGTCCTGTTTCAAGTGACTTGTACTATAGCAGTCCCCACGGCACATTCACACATTTGAGCTAAAAAGTAATATTACAGAGATCATTTCCCAGTGGAGATAAAAATAAAAGAAAAATCCTCCATCCTAAGTTCCATTTGGAAACATGGCTCAGAAACATGTTTTCTCATTACTTCTGTTTGTTTAAAGAGGTTTACACACACCCAGGGAACAGTTTCAGAAAGGGCAAATGTGGCAGGGTTGTATCAATTGACTAGGGTATGGTCGAGGCATGTGAGGAATTCTGATATAGGTATTTGGAGAGCCTTATGAATTCACTTCTTGTTTAGGAGTCCAAACAGTAACTCATTAACAGCATTTTTTTATTACCAGAAGATAGATGTGGGTCCAGTCCCAGTGTCAGTTGCTATGTCTTCAGGCTATTTGGCACACATTATGTAGTAGAGGTTGCCTGGAAAAAAAAAAAAAAAAAAAACCCAGAGGCCAGAAAATATGACATGTGGTTCATCAACAATTCTACTAGCCAAGAAATGATCAACATGTTGATGGGCCCTCTTATTAGCTATTCATAATGTGAGGTACTGTTATGGCACATGTGTATGCATAAAGCAAGAAGGGGGAATGTTAAATGTAGAAAATAGTTGGGCATAAATGCCTTTTGTACTTGGCCAATTCTAGGCAAATGTTAGGGTGATTTACTTTTGTTTAGATGCAGATTTAAAAAAAAGGATTACAGTCATTTCAAGTTGCTAAATTATTGACTCTACTCAAATGAATTAAATCCCAATACAAAACAACTTACTTTGTTGACTTTTGCTTAGCTAATTTTAATAGGATTTTTGTTTTGTTTATTGTACTTTGTTATTTTAAATCTACAGTGTCAGTAACTTTATGTGTGACTCGGTGTTCCTTTTAATGGAGATGAGTTTTAATTTTTACACTTGATCTTAGCGTAAAGGCTGAGAAGTGGTTTTAATTTTTTTAAAAAGTCTCTTGATGGTACTTTTTCACATTAAAACAAGTTTGGTAGAAGAAAGTTAGAAAAATAATCATTAGGCCAAGTACAGTGGCTCATGCCTATAATTCCAGCACTTTGGGAGGCCGAGGTAAGAGGACTGCCTGAGTTCAAGGGTTCAAGACCAGCCTGGGTAATATGGCAAGCCCTCGCCTCTACAATAAATCAAAAAATAAGCTGAGTGTAGTTGCACAAGCCTGTAGTTCCAGCTACTTGGAAGGCTGAGGAGGAAGGATCATCTGAACCCAGCAGGTCAAGGCTGCAATGGCCGTGAGTGTGCCTCTGCACTCCAGCCTGGACACAGAGTAAGACTCTGACTCAAAAAATAATAATAATCATCTTTAAATGAAACTTTGTTATATCTATGAACAATATAAGAGCTAAGGGAGAAAAACAGAACAAAAAAAGAAAGGAAATTAATAGTAAGGCATGATAGCATTCTGACCCATGGTTAATCATTGTGCTGAAGTCAGTGGTTTATAATCTTAATTCAATTAACCAATGAAGAACACACCAAAGTTGTATACAGAACTTTTGAGTATATGTATATTTGCGCAGTTAAAGGATCCATAGTTTTCATGATATTTAAAAGAAATCTCAAGTGAATCCATGATTAAAAATTGTCAAAAATCCCATCTCTAAATATGTCATATTCAGATGAGTTTTGCTAAAATTTCAAAAAACTAGATCATCTATATTTTATATAAAATGTTTAAGAGAATTTAAAATGTTTAAAATAATTTTTAAAAGAACATGTAACCAACTTATGTAGTATTCCTATTTACACTTGATACTATAACCAGGTATTGTAAAAATAAAATGATAATTACAGACAAATACTTTTTAAATTCAATATCTAAAATGAAAGATTTCTACACAGAACTCAACAGTATGTAAGCCAATATAACACTAACAGCTGTGATAGATAAAATATAAAATCTCACAGACTTAACGCTAGATGCTTGTTTTTTGTTCTAATCAAAGTAATGGTAAGGGTGGTCGGTTGAGTGACCTGCATCAAACAGTCATAAAGAACCCGGGTTGCTTCTTATAAGGCCATAGTAGTTGTGGCTTCAACCCAACAGATGGAAGAAAGCAATTATAATTCAGTAGGACAATGAACAAATTGTTCAATGAATGGTACTATCGCAATTGTCTGTTGATATAAAATTTAATGCCAACAAATTATTTACAGCACAAGTATTTGCCATAAAAATATTAAGAGATATTTCAATTAGATTCCAGTTTCTTAAGGCTTGGATAAGGAAACTCTATAGAACCACTTCTGTATTTTATTAGTCAAGTGATCTCAAGATTCAGATTCAAGAAGAAAAGACACAGATCATATTATAGGTGTGACATTTTTCTGCCTACAAGGAATGTCAAAGAATTTTGGGTCATATTTGAAAGATGCCACCATGTCTGTTGTTCTTCTGATCAAATTCCACTGCTTGAAAGGAGGAAGAGTGCTTAAAGAAGGGACAAGGAGGAAGCAACAAAAGGTGAAAGGTATTGGTATATGAATACAAAAAGTGCGAACCTCAAAATGGAAATTATCTTGATTAAAATAATTTTTAGAAATTGTTTACATATTTCACACTTGAGAAATATTTGAAATATCAGTCCCATTTAGAGCACTGTCATTAGTAAGTCAGTCCCATATACTTTGATAGAATGATTTTTTTGCCTCTGATTATCATGAATTTTGTTTAAAAAGTCACTTTTGTAAAAATTCCAGCAGTGTGCAGACTTGACAATATCTCTTATCATTATAAATTAAAGAAGCAGATAGCAGAAATAACTCAAATTATTTTACATTTCAAACAAAGTATATTAAAGAGAGGAGAACATACATTTTGTTACTCTGGACAACATTCGCCCTTCACTTAGTTTATTTAAGTAAGTTTGACAGCTACTCAAAGTCAGAAATTTAAGAATACACATAGAAGAAAAAATATACAGAAAAAATATTTCATTGTTTGCCATTTCCTCTATGATAAAAATTATTTTTAAAAGATACCATTTTTTTGGTAAAACACTTTGAGCTGAGGAAACTGTCAATTGCATACTTATTCACAATACAATATGAAAACCCCAAGAATATGTAAATTCTAACTTGGATATAAAAAAGAAATATTACATTTCATTTTCTGATAATAAGGTGCATAGAAAGATTTATGATTAATGCCAGTGTTGAAAGAGACTCAGGGACTAGTCTTTTTTTTGTGAGAAGTCATTTGAGTTTTGTTTGTATTATATAGGACCTGAGGTTTACTAAGGCTCATAATCTATTTGATGACTTATATAACCATTTATCAGATTTATAAGCTATTTGGTGAAAGTCCATTCTGTTTCCAACGTTCAGCAGTGTAATTTTTCATAAATTAAGTGTCAGGATATGCTGATTGTTTGGAGAACTTTCTATTGTGTTTTCTTGGTCTATTTTATCTATTCTTGTGCTATATACCACACTCCCTTGATTACTGTGGTTTAATAATAAGTTTTGATAGCCTGATAGACAAAGGCTACATAGTCAATAATGCTGCAACTCCCATACCTATTTCTAGATTTCATTTTTCCCTCTAATGTAACTCATCAATATAAGCCATTTTTTGCTTTAAATATTCAATCTATGTGTTTAGATGTTTTCAGAAAGGTTACTTAAAATTACCTTCTTTGCTATTATTTTCCTGGTGTCCACAACCCTTTTATAGGACATGGACCACTTTAGAAGTCTGATGGAGTCTCTGGAATCCTTTTTTAAATAATAGTTTTCAATGTGTAAAATAAGTATGTATAATGACAGAATAAATTATAATAAAAGCAATTATAAATTTTTTATATTATTCCTTATGTAGTAATGCATTTGATTTCTGAAAGCATTAAATCAACAGATCTAGTACCAATTTCAAAAATTTTCATAACATCAAAAGAGTGATTAGTGTAAATATTTTGAGATTTCTGAAACAATTATATTATGATATGAAATTATCTGTGTATCTATTAGTAACAACTTAGTAACAAATGCCCTTAAATCTATGTTTTTCCTATATCACAGTTGAAATAAATTCTGAATACTAAATTTCAATTCGAATTTGTAAAAAATAAAAACATCTTTTTTTTCCGTGTTGGTACTTTGTAGTTCTGTGTCCATGAACATCAGGTTATGAACCTATAGCCTATTTTTTTCATTTGCCTCCTGTTGCTTTCATGCAATTGGCAAGTTGCTTATTTATTACTTTTCTTTTCCTCCTTTTCCCACTACTATTATATTCCTCAACAAATTATCTGTTTTCTGTATAGCTATAATCTAGGTTGAGTCTAACCTGTGTTTACTTGTCTTGGAAACTAAAAAAGATCTCCTTAGGAATATCATTTTATCAAGTATCTTTCAGAGAGATAGGAAGAAAATAGTCTTCAAGCAGAGAATATAGCTAACCCAATTCTGCTAAAAAAAAAAAAAAAACTCAACAAAATAATCAATTCTTAATAATGGTTGGGATGAAGTGACTTTTGAAGATTAGTTATTTGCAACTAAACTGTATTTTTTTTTCTGTTCTACAAGGAACCATGATCTTTATTCTGTGTCCTAGGAAATAAGTAGGTTGTGTCTATAAACCTATTTTTATTAAAATTTCTAGAAGATATGTAGAATGCTGCTAACTTGATATTTCTCTAACAGTGAATAAAATAGAAGAAATAAACATTCTCAAATATTAATAGAGCATACCTTTGCCTGAAAGCATTTAGGGTTCCAGAGAAATCACTGCTGTTTGGGGCCTGAAGAGCTATGGCTCAGTTGCCCAACAGAAGAGATGTACATAGGTACCTATGTTGTCAGCAAGCTAGCATGCTCAAAGCAGCAAGAGAAGGCACCGGAAACCAAAAGAAGCCCTTGAATGTAGTAACTCAAGCACAGACCTCAAGGAAGGAGGCATTCCCAGGTGATCCTGGTTACAGAGCAAATCTTAGAGAACTGAAGCAGAGCTCTTCAACTTGACCAGACCACTCCATCTCACTTAGCTCTCCCATTAACCACTTTACCTGTTATTTAACCTGTTCTTTTCATTTTATTTGCTGACATCAGAGATCACCATGCTTTTTTATTGTAAATTTTTCTTTTTATCTCCCCTGGCTGTAGATAAATTTTGTGCAAGAAGGGATCTTGTTTGTCTGTTTATTGCTTTAACTCTGGTCCCCAAAAAGCTCAATAAATATTTAGCAAAATAATGAAAAAAAAAAAAAGAGCGTTATCTATTCTACCTTTCTTCATTCTTGTGTGGGAATAACTACCCCTAAGTTTACTGATAACCACCCAATGCACCATACAAAACGTATACACTCTACAGCAGATCGTCTGTGACATCCTTTTCCTTCTCATAGCTCTCAAACCACTAAACAACCTGTTTGCCATTTCTGATTTTAAGCACTTATATAAATAAATCTTACTATGTACATAGACATCAGTATAGTCCAAACTTGGACAGTTATCAATTTTTTTCCTTCCATTTTCTCCTCATTCTTATCTTCTTCTAATCCATTATTCATTTCCAGTCAGTAAAATTAAAAAGAAATAAAAAAATTTGGTATATTCTTTAAAATTCTTTAATGGTTTTCTAGTGTTTTAAATCCTAAACATACCTTCAATGTGCTGTCAAATCTGGCCTCTGTCAAGAATATTTGCCTACCCAACAGCTCTATTTGGATATCTTGCACTGTTTGAATTTGTTCAGCTTTTTTCCAAAAGTGTTTTTTAACTACTGTCTCTGATTTTATTTACTGCTCAACTAATCTAGCCTAGTGACTCAGTTTTGATTTTAAAAATAATCATCGATTATTTTCTTTGATTCATCCCATGCCCTAATCAACCACCAAGTTCTGTATATCATGATTTTTCTTTCTTAATGCTATTTTTTATAATTTTAATTGACATATAATAATTGTACATGTTTAGGGGGTACATTGTGATGCTTTGATCAATATAGACTATTCAATGATAAAATCAGCATAATTAGTATATTTATACCTCAAACATTTATTATTTCTTTGTGGTCAGAACATTCAATATGTCTTCTAGCTATTTTAAAATATATATGTCATTGTTAACTATAGTCACCCTACCGGGTAATAGAATACCAAAATTTATTGCTCTAATTTAACTATAACTATGTACCCATTTATATTTTTGTTACAAAGTATTTTTAAATATTTCTACTGTTTTGTATTTTGACTCATAACTAGTAACCTGTCATATATGCTTATATTAAAACTAGATTTTCTTATACAAATTTTAAAAAATAATTATTTATAATAATTCTTATGAATTGTATATTTCAATATTACTCAGTATTGAGTATGTAGGTTGTCAATAACTTACTATTTTAAATTGTGTTACATTGAAATTCCTAACTAGTTCACGTCTCCAATTATTTTATTTTTGATAAATTTCTGTGATAACTATTCTAAATATACGTATGGGCTGAAATATACATGTGTCTTCAAGAAGAGTGGTTAATGTATGTTTCAAAGGACAATGTACAAGATGTTCATATCCAAGCCAAAATAAGTGACATTTCTTAAGGTGACACATTGTATTCCTTTAAAAAATATTAATTTATTCATTAAAATGAGCTTGAAGATTTTTTAAATGTTCAATGTCCTTTATAACTTTATATTATGTAAATTACATGAGCAATATTTTTTGTGCATTTTCCTGCGAAAATATGCATCTTTTTATATTGATTTGTTGGAACATTTTCTATTTTCGAGACATATTTTTATATATGGAAAGAGTTTTCCAACTTGATCTGTTTAATAAATTAAGGTTTGAATATTTCATATGAACAAATGTTTCAATCTTATAAATAATTACTTTTTCCACTTTATTCCACTTCATACAATATAGCTCACATCAGTATTACAAATGTATTCAAAATATTATCTTTTAATCATTTCATAGCTCTCTACTATCTATGATGATATAGCACTCAGGTTAAGATTGATTATTGATTTTGTATTTATTCACGTTTGTTGTTTATATCAATGCTATTTGAATACTTCATAATTTACTATTATTTGCCCTCTTCATCTTATATTGATTTATATATGTATCTGGGTATGCTGCAAGATAGTGCATATAAGACTGTTTCAGAATCATAAGCTTTCTAATTACTATAGTTTTATCTGTTTTAAAAAGTTGGGGGAAACTATTCTTTAATCTTCTGAAAATTGCTTATCTTGCACATTTACTATAAGATCAACTTTAAAGTCATTTTTCTGAGAACCTTAAATTAGTGCTTTTGGATTTTGCTACTTGCCGGAGTCCAGCTCCAGGAGAGAGTCAGGGCTTGCGACGGGGGGAATAGGGAAGCAGCGAAAAAGAAAAGATGAAAACAACAGGAATCCTCTTCCTGGGGAGAGCTCAAGCCTCTGCCAATTTTTATTGAATTTTCACATGCTTATATAGTTTTTCTACCCAGCCCTGCACCCACAAGTGTATCTTATGTTGCTAACCAGACGCCCACGTACATCCTCTTTTCATTCACAATAAAGTTGATCTTTAACAATTACTATCCAGTTTCCTTCCTGCCGACTCCGTGCCATTCATGTTTTTTAATGAATGGGCAAGTACTAGACAGCAGTTACTATCTCAACCGCAGATGATGTTTTTCTTGAATTAAACATTTGTGAGCATCCTGTTTTTCTTCCTAACTTTCTTATAACTATTTACTATTATAGCTATAATATCTTTACCCTATAAAGCTAAACCTTAACTCTAAGTCTTACTTAAGTTACTTACTACTATATATTTATTTCTACTAACCTTATTTCTATCCTTATATCCCTATGTTTTCTTAACTATTACTAATACTATTATATATGTCTTATCTTACTATTTTATCTTATCTTACTATTTTATTATTAATATTCTAACTTCTATCTTTATCAAACTACTTATTTAACTCTATAATATCTTAACCTACTTGTTGTCTCAATCGGTTGTTTTCCACCAGCTCTCGGCTGGGGCCTGTTATTTATGAGAAAGTGGTCAACTTGTTTTTCTTGACCTCCTGCTGTTACTGAAAAATATCCTTAACACCCTAAGGGGTACCCTTTTGCTGCAATCTCACCTTCACCATGCCTAAGTATAATTTTTGCTGTCAAATGCCATCATCCATCTGTGCATCTGTTATCTCATTTAAACAAGGAACATTCTCAAAGCCTATGCACACAATCCTTCAAAGTTAGGGAAGGTCTGTCAAATAGGATCCATGGGGCTTTGCCTCCATCATGGCTGCATTTGGCTGGAGCCTTTCTCACAGCTGGCGTTTTTCCTGTTTTCAGGTCCCTTTAACCTTACTCTTTTCAGGGATTGCGGCTCCTGGCAGATGAGGTCTCGCCAAGTTGGCCAGGTGGGTCTCGAACCCACTGGCTCAGGGGATCCACTCACCTCAGCCTCCCAAGGCGTGGGATTACAGGCTGAGCCACTGAGTCAGGCTAACTTTTCTTTCTTAACCTTTTTGTGTGTCACAATTCTTTGCAATTTACTCAGATCTCTGGGTTGCCAGCACGCACCTCTGGCTTGCCAGCCCTGGCAGTGCTGCGCACCTCCCTGAGCCTCTTCACCCTCACCCTGTCCATCCATACCCTAAAATTTTGAAAATTAAATATTATAAGGTTTTTGCCCATTTTCAATGCACCTCTACCCTGGCTTTGGCAACATTAAACTGTCCTAAATAAATGCTT
>CAUYQG010167161.1:0-17435 GCA_963574415.1 Tarsius wallacei
CTGATTCTGTTGAGTATTAAAGGTATAGAATCATGTCGTCTGCAAAGAGAGATAACCTGATCTCCACTTTTCCTATTTGTATACCACTGATATCCTTCTCTTGTCTGACTACTCAAGCTAGGACTCCCAAAACTATGTTGACCAGGAGGAGTGAAAGGGGGCATCTTGTCTTGTTCTGGTTTTCAGGGGAATTGTTTCCAATTTCTGTCTGCTTAGCAGTATGCTGACTGTGGGTTTCTCGTAGATGACTCTTACTATTTTGAGGTATGTTCCATGTATGCCTAGATGTTTGAGGGTTTTTATCAAGAAGGGGTGCTGGATTTTATCAAAAGCTTTTTCTGCATCTAATGATATAATCATGTGGTTTTTGTTTTTACATCTGTTAATGTATTTAATTATGTTTATAGTCTTGTGAATGTTAAACCAGTCCTGCATCGTCGGAATGAAGCCTACTTGATTGTGGTGGATGATTTCTTAAATTTGTTGTTGGATCCGGTTAGCTACGATCTTGTTGAGAATTTAACATCTATGCTCATCAAGGATATTGGCTTGTAGTTCTCTTTCTTTGCTGGATCTTTTCCTGGTTTGGGTAACAAGGTGATGTGAGCTTCATAAAATGATTTGGGGAGAGTTTCATCTTTCCCAATTGCCCGGAATACTTTCAATGGATTGGTATCAGTTGCTCCTTGTATGTTTTGTAGAATTCTGTGGAAAGCCATCTGGTCCAGAGCTTTTTTTTTTTCGTAGGTAGTTTTCTTATGACGTAGTCAATTTCCTGGATTGTTATTGGTCTGTTCAGGGTCTCGATTTCTTCTTGTTTCAACCTGGAGATATCGTGTGATGTCAGAAAGTCCTCCATTTCCTTTAGGTTTTCAAAGTTGTTTCCATATAAGTGTACATAGTACTCTCTGATAATCTCTTGTGTTTTTTCGAGGTCAGTTGTGGTTTTATCTTTTGCATTTCTGATTGTGCTTATTTGGGCTTTTTCTCTCTTTTCCTTGGTCAGTCTAACTAGGGGATCATCAATCTTGTTGATCCTTTTAAAGAACCAGCTTTTTGTTTTGTTGATTTCTTGTATTATTTTTTTGTCTTCTATATTCCAATTTTGGGTTTTTATTTTGGTGATCTAGATTCTTCTGCTGAATTTAGGGTTTTGGTGGTCTTGCTTTTCCAGCTTCCTTAGGAGATTTGTTAGGCTGTTCACTTGTGATCTTTCCATTTTCTTTATAGGTGTTCGTAGGGATATTAATTCCCCTCTTAGTCTGTTTTCATGGCATCCCAGAGATTTTGGTAAGATGTTTCTTCATTTTCATTTGTTTCCACATATCTTTTAATCTCTATTTTGATTTCCATGTTGACCCATGCTGTTTAATGTCCATGTCTTTGTGGGTTTTGGTGGAAATTTGTTGGCGTTGATTTTTTATTTTTATTCCACTGTGGTCTAAGAAGGTGCATGGCAGGATTTCAATCTTATGAAATTTGCTTATGCTTGATTTATGGCTGAGGATGTGGTTGTTCTTAGAGTATGTTCCATGTGGCAATGAGTAGAATGTATATTCTGTGGTTGTTGAGTGGAGTGTTCTGTAGGTATCAGTTAAGTCCATTTGGTCAAGTGTCACACTGAGGTTCTGGATCTCTCTGTTGATTTTTTGTCTTAATGATCTGTCTAGGGCTGTGAATGGGGTATTAAAGTCCCCAACTATGATAGTGTTAGAGTCAATACCTTTTTTAAGTTTGCCTAGAAGCTGCTTTGTGAAAGTTGGCACTCCTATGTTGGTGCATATATGTTTAGGATGGCTATTTCTTATTGATGGATTGAAACTTTTATCATTATGTAGTGACCTTCCATATCTTTTTTTAATTTTTGATTAAAGGATATTTTCACTGATATTAAGACCACAACTGCTACTTACTTTTGTGTTCCTTTTGCCTGAAATTTTGTTTTTCTCCTCTTACTTTGAGTCTGTGAGTTTCCTTTCTCATGAGATGAGTTTCTTGGGGACAATATATTGCTGTCTCATGATATTTTATCCATTTTGTCATTCTATGTCTTTTCAGTGGTGCATTCAGTCCAGTTACAATGTGGCTAATTAATGAAATAAGAGGGTTTATCCCTGTCATGAGGTTCCTAAAGAGTTTGTTGTTGTTGTTGCTGTTTGTTGTCTTTATTTGATTTTTGGGTGTATTCATGTGTGTTTTTCATCTTTTTCTTGCATTCTTGTGAAGGGCATTGTCATTTGATTTTTCCTTTCTTCTGTGTTTAATATCTTCTTGTTTCTTGTAGACCTGATCTGAAGGCAGTGTAATCTTTTAGGGATTGAATGACTGGGAAAGATTTTAATTTTTCCATCACTGATGAAGCTTAGCTTAACTGGGTAGAAATTCTTGGATAAAATTGTTTATCTTTGAGAACTTTAAAGATTGGGCTCCAAGCTCTCCTAGCCCGAAGGTTTCTGTAGATATCTGCTGCTATTCTAATTGGTCTTCCCCTGTAGGTAGTCTGACCATTCTCTCTTGCTGCCTTTAGGATTTTTTTCTTTTATACCTACTTTGTGTATATGAATTACTATGTGTTTAGGAGTTGGTCTTCTCATTTGTTGTCTTGCAGGGGTTCTTGAATCTCTTATGTCTGAATGGTTGCAACACTGATGAGATGAGGGAAGTTTTCTTGGATAATTTCATAAAATATTTGTTCCAGGGTGATCTCTGCCTCTCTAAATGTCTCAGAGATTCCAATTAATCTTAGGTTCAGCCTCTTGATATAATCACTCATCTCTTGGAGGTTTTGTTCTGTCTTTTTATGCTTCTTTTCTATGTTTTTAACAATTTGGGTTAGTTCCATATTTTGATCCTCATGCTCTGAGATTATTTCTTCTACTTGATGTACTCTCCTTCCAAAAATACCCATACACAAACAGGAAGTCTAAAAAAAATCAATAAAATAACAGAAGCAAAGCAAGTATGAAAATGTAAGCAAAACAGAAAGAAAGAGAGAAAAAGGAAAACTAAAACTAAATACAAACCAAAAAATGAGCAAAACAAACAGACAAACAAGCAAACAAACAAAAAAACTCACTCTGTGGTTGTTCCTGTAAGTCCAACTTTCTTTCAGTGCTGGTTTCCAGCCCTTCCCCTCTGCTCTCAGCACAGACTAATAGGGTTGCTTTCAGTGTGTGTCAGATGCCCCATGAACTACCGTGGAAGGAGGGTGGATCAGATCTGGACTCACCCAGCTTGCTGACTGTCAAGTCTCCTACTCAAATCTGATGTGTCTGTGTTGGATCCAGTGTGGGAGAGGAATTTCTGTCTCTCCAAGTTTGATGAGATTACCTCTAGGTCCCAAGTTGGAGTCTGGGTGGAGCTGGACAGGGCAATGCAGGACAGGACAGATAAAATGGCTCACAGGTTGTGGGGCTCCTCTCCAGCTCTCTGCAATCTTCTCTCTCCAAGGATCTGGACTTGTAGCACTCTGCTGACACAGGTGATGGTATGGGCCAGGTGCCAGGGGGTGAAGATCAGCTGCTTTCTGCTACCTCTTCTCAAGAAAGCCCAATAACAGTAAATGATCCTGTGCACTGGCAACTCCAATCTCAGGGCGGTGAGGGGGTTGTAGTCACCTCTGGAGGAGAGCCCCAGGTACATGAACCTAAGTCTCCCTTCAGATGGATTTTCACTCACCTACTAGAACACACTCACTCAGGCAGAGTTTTATGGACTCTCACTTTTGTGGGGACTCTCTCCTCTAGGTTTTCAACTGCATTTCCACCAAGCTGTACAAAGTGGTCTTTTATGATTTTTAAATTTCCTGTATCAATAGTTATTTCTCTTTGCCATTTCTTATTTTGTATAGTTTTCTTCCTCTCCTTTTTAAAAATGATATATTGATCTCAATTCTGTCATGGATTTTATGTTGGTAATTAATGTATATTATGTATAATAATAAATATATGTATGCTAGGCATGTCATTTGTATACTTTATGTGTTTCAGTCACTATTACTTTTCCTGTATTTCATTTACTATTTCCTGGATCTTTTTAAATTTTCTTTTAATTTTTAAGTATGTTTCTATTGCTATTCTAATGATTGTACTTATGTTAATACATTTTATAGTGCTTCTTAATCCTTCTTAGTTCTTACTTGGTCTTTTGTTATCTGGTTTGTTGTAATTTGTATGCTTGTACTCCACTTATTACCTATTCCTATACAATAATTACCTTTTCAATAATCTATCTATGCAATACAATAAGCCTGTTATCTATATAATACAATATATGCTAAACAATAAGTATTTTACTTTCTCTATTATCTTTTCCATCTCGTTCCATATATTTTTTTAAGTTGCTATCTTTCTATTTTGTCAGGGTGTAAAATGTTTCTTAAAGTTTTTTACCCATGCCCACTTTCTTACTTTAGTCTTAACCCTACAACTAAATATATGAAATACTCAATAATGGTTTGCCTGCTGCAATTTCCCCAGTAATTTCTTGTTTGGATAAAGCTCATGCTTTAGTAATATAACATCTGATGCAGTGTGATTTAAGACTACTATCATGGCATTTGTATTGTTCTGTCATGACTAATCTATTCGTTAAATTGTATATTTTTAAATTATTTAATCTTTGGTCAATGGGAATACAGTAATTTTTATTTAGCAAAGACTTTAAAGGTCCTTATACATGAGGTGTTACCCTACTACTTCTCATTTAAATCTAAGACTACTGTATGAAGAAATGGACCAGCCTCTTGGGGAATGAGAGACCACATAGAGCAGAAAGGTGCCACTCCAGTGAGGGTCACCTAAACCAGCTCAACTACTGACCACCCTAAGCTGAGGCCAATCTTTATCATATAGACTCAGCAAATTCATAAGATGGCTGTAGACAATGAAAGAACCCAGCAGATATCAGCTTATGAAGTCCAGACCAGATGAACAAGTAGGCCAATCCAAAGAATCATGAGCTGTTTTAATCCTCCAAGGTTTATGCAGCAAAGGATAACAGACACATTTTCCCATCCTTCATTATTTTATAACAGTAAATATTATTTTTACTTGTTATTTTATCTCCTCTATTAGCATGTTTGCTAACATTGTTGTGCTTACTCTAGAAAACTTCAAAATACATCTTTACAACTACTTGAAATTGGTGGTTTTACTGCATGCTAATTAATGAATGAATATTATAACAGTTTAATTCCATTTATCTTCTTTCTCCTTTTCTTGCTATTTTTGTCATATATTTTATTTCTACTTAAAAAGGGGATTAGCAAACAACAATTTGTGTGTTGCCAGTCAGTCTGCTTTTGTTCATAAAATTTGATTAGAACATAGCTGCTATAATTTAAATATGCCTTTTCCAAAATTCAGGTGTTGCCACTGTGATAATATTAAGAGATGGGGCTCCTGCCTCATGGATTTAAGTGAGGCCCTTATAAAAGAGGGCTGCATGCAGAATTTGGTAAGCTTATCCTTTCACCTTCTGTCATGTAATGATTCAGCATTACTCCCTTCCAGAAGATGTATCACAAGACAACCAAACTTGAAAGTGCCTTGATCTTAGACTTTCCAACCCCCAGAACTGTGAGAAAATACACGTCTGCTCTTTATAACTTACTCGGTCTCAGATATTATGTTGTAACAGCACAAATTTCTGTGTTGCCAGTCTGCTTTTGTTAATGAAGTTTAACTGGAATACACGGCACAAAGACTAAGAAAACTGCCATACCTATTCATTTCTGTGTTGCTAATGGCTGTTTTCACACAACATTGACAGTGGTTGAATAGTTGTAACAGAGAGTGTATGGACTGCAAAGCCTTAAATATTTAATACTTGACTGTTAAGAAAAACTTTATTGACCCTCACTTTAGACAGCCTATGGACTTTTATATTTACCTACATATTTACATTTCTGGGCTTTTCTGAACGTTTAGATTTTGTTTCAAATAGCTTTATTACCCTTTATTTTTTATTGATTTATATTTTTATTCTATGTTGGTATATTTTCTTTTATTATTTTGAATTGAAATTTTATTGTCTTTCTGTTTCCATAATTTGTGCTGGAAAGCAGTAATTATTGTGGTTCTCTGAAAATAATTATTTTTCCTATATTCCTTAGGTTGCTTTAAAGACTTTTCTCTTTGTATTTGGTTTTCAGAAATTTGACTATCAAGTGTTTAGGTGTGGTTTTCTTTGAATTTATCTTGCTTGTGTTTTATTGAGCTTCTTGCAATTTATGCTGATGACTTCAATTGTATTTGGAATATTCTCAGTCAGTATTTTCAAATATCTCTTCTGTTTTCTTTTTCTTCTCATTTATTGAATTTTAATCCCATATGTTTCTCCATATCACTGTGTCCCACATTTCTCTTATTCATTCTTCCATGTCCCCCACCCCTTTCTTTTTCTCATTGAGCTTCAACTGACATATTTCTATTGACTTGTCATTGAGTTCACCCCTCCAATGACCCATGCTTCTTTGTTCATACTGTAACATTTATTGTATTTTCACATGTAGATGCAGTCTTTTGCTAATCCTTCAAGAATCTGCCACTGTACCCTTATACTTCTGGAATTGATCAACCCAATGTGAATTTTTATTCATATATCTTTTACCCTTTCTATGTGCCATTTTTTCATGCCTTTCCAGATGCTAGTCACTTTAACACTCCTAATTCTAATCCATTTCTTCAACCCAGAAAAACTCCTTCTCTTTGTGTTCTATTCCTTTGTGGTGTGGTTCCAGAAGATGCCCTCAGAGAAAAGCTATGACTCTTTTCTATCAAGAAATTAGAACTTTGTATTGCTTGCTGCCCAATGCCTTCAAATAGTCATTTTACATATGTTTTCGCTTTTTAATTTTGTTCACAATGGGGTGATGGGTTTGAATCAGTTACTTTGGTTAAAGCCAGCAAGAAAGCCTACGAGTTAGTTCTTGACCTCTGAAATGTTCAACAGCAGATAGAAATACTGAGACTGAATGGTACAACTCTATTCCTGTGGCTAAACTGGTAAAGACAAGGGCTAGACACACACTAAAAAAGGGAAAGATACTTATTTCTAAGTAGGTTAGCAAAATTATGATCCCTAAATGGAAGAAACATTTTTTAAAATGACCCAATGTTTGGAACTCTTTATTGTGCAGGACTTGGTCTGAGGAATAAAACCAAAACCCATTTATCTGAAATGTGATTATAATCATGTTATTAGTATATTTAGATTGATTGTGACTCATTTTTGTATTTAGCTAGAAGTTCTTAAATTACCCCTATAGATACAATGAAGATCCTAGGACCTAGCATAATATTGTTCTCATAGATGAGGATTCAAGTGATGTCAATTCTGAATGAAAAAGGAGACATGGCCTAGGAAAATTATAGGAGATTTGCTTTTAGCTAATGACACTAGGTAGTCTCATTTTATTAAAAGAGAGAGATTTGAATAATAAGCCGACTGTGTAGTGACAGACAACCATTTTGCTTAACTGAAATTTACAATAAAAAATACTCAAGGGGAATTCCCCTGATCCTCCACATCAAAGATACACTCAAGTTAAAAAAGGGAAACCTCTAAGATTGAAGTGCCCTAATTAATATAGTGCTTATTAATTATAGACTTCAAAAAGCTTTTATTTTCAAAGTTTAGAAGCACTGCTGATGACCTTAATATGTCTTATTATACACTTCTTTACCTCACCTTGCCACTGGGGAAGAACAAATTTTAACTCTGATCTACTAGCTAAAGGTATTAAATAAATGAGCATTTTAAACGGCTGGTTCCTAGCCATTTTTTTCCCTCTCAGTGTGTGACAGGAACAAAACAATAACAGTTTCCAAAATTTCATTTGTTCTTTCTGGTAAAGGAGGATGTGGAGGACCCTCTATGCCAAATCCTACCAATTCTAGGCCTTCTTGTGCACTCTGGTAAAGAATAGAAGCTGAACCAGGGAAAAGATAGAGGAAAGGAATCCACCTTTAGGAAAGTAGAAAATTACTTGTGGCAGAAAATTGAGCCTTACCTTAAAGGTGATGAAAGAGAGGATACTTGGCATTTTCCAGGCATTCTTGTAAATACTCAATGATAGATATTAGCTCATTTGCCTACTTACAACCCTGAAAGTAGTGCTGGAAATACTATAAGTTGTGTGCTGAGTATCATATTACCCCCCTTTTCCACACTAAGAACATACATCCCAGTTTTGTTTGGGGCAATGTTCCAGCAGAAATTACTCATTTTATGAGCTTCCCTTGCAGTGTTTCCAGACAATGACGTATAAGTGGGCGTCAACTTGGGATTTGGGAAAAAGCTATTACATTCGTTACCAGTATAACTCTTTCCTTCTCCTTCCCTTCACTTAACTATGGACATGGTGGGTGAAACTGAAGCAACCCGCTGTCAAAATGAGAGAATGGCCCTGAAAATTAGTGAGCAGAGGCCCTGACATCATTGACTTCCCAAACCAAGGCCAGCTTCCACTTACCATCAGACTTGTTATATGAGAAATTGTTATGTACACTTGTTTAAGCAAAGGATTCTCTTTCTTGCAGCTGAGTTCATTGCTAAATACCACTGGTAGTCATTCTCACTAGATAGATTAGAAAATCGTGACACAGTGAGCTTAAATAACTTGACCAAGATCACACAAATAGAAAATAAAGATTAGCTGGGCTCAGTGGCTCAAGCCTATAATTCCAGTACTTTGGGAGGTCAAGGTGAGAAGATGCCTGAGACCGCAGGTTCAAGAACAGCCTGGTTAACTCAGAAAAACCTCATCTCTATGATAAAATCAAAAAATTAGCTGGGCGTGGTAGTGCACACCTGTAGTTCTGGCTACTTGGAAGGCTGAGGTGAAAGGACTACCTGAGCCCAGCAGGTCAACGAGGAGTGGCCATGAGCATGACACTGCACTCCAGCCTGGTCGACGGAGTAAGATTCCAACTAAAAAAAAAAAAAAAAAACGAGAGAAGAGAAAGATTAAAATTAATGAGGAGGTTTACCTGGGCTTACATAGAGATAGATTTTAGACTTTACATTTGGGGAGAAAAGTATATGAGGAACATCTCTAGGGATTGTGTAAGATACTAAGAGTGAGACTGTAGGAAAAATAGCATCTCTAAATTTTGCTTCTGATTATAAATATACTTTCCCTTTGGCATTTCTTTCAGAGACTGTGGAAAAGTATTAGATGGTTTTTATTTACTTCTTGGATATGAAACTATGGTTCAAATTTTAAGGATGTAAACATAGAAAGCATTTAGTGCATGCTTGGCACATTTCAAGAACTCAATAATATTATTTTTTCAAATATAGCATCAATAATGACGAAAATACTGTTCAGGCTTCAAGTATAAGGCAAGTCAATTAATTAACTTAAAAATATCTTTGTTTCAAGTTTTCCTTACGTGCAGAAACACAACATAGGTCTGACTATAATTTTGTATTATCCTATTTGAAGATGCATAAAACATTCATGATTCAGTAAATATTGACTGGATATCTATATGTGTAAAGTTTTCTGCATAACAGCTTGGTGGATGTGATAGGATTACTCCTTTGAGAAGCTTAGAATCAGCTGGACTTGGTGGCTCAGACTGTAATCCCAACACTTTGGGAGACCAAGATGAGTGGATTGCCTGAGCCCACGGGTTCGAGACCAGCCTGGGCAACTTGGTGAGACCTCATCTCTACAATAAATAAAAAATTAGCCAGGTGTGGTAGCGTGTGCCTGTAGTGACAGCTACTTGGAAGGCTGAGGTGGAAGGATTGCCGGATCCCAGCAGGTCGATGCTGGGATGGTTGTAAGTGTGCCACTGTACTCCAGCTTGGGCGACGGAGTGAGACTCCAACTCAAAAAGAAAAAAAACAACTTAGAACCAAGTAGGAGATCGAATATTTGATATTATATTATAGTATAATAGTATCATATGCTTTAATTTTATATAACGTTATAGTCTATTTAACTTAATATTTGAAAGACAAATAAAGGTATAATTGTTGCATTATGGGAATACAGAAAATACAGAAAAGTGAGTCATCAACTATGCTCAGGGGTAGGAAAAGATATTATGAGGGAGTAATCTTTCCAGCTGGAGGCTGAATGATACATTATACACAAATAGATGTCAACAGAGTAAGGATGGAAAGAAAAGAGATTTTAGGCTGAACAAACAAGGAATTGGTAGAATGCTCAGCAAACATTAGTTTTTTGTTGATGCTGGATTGCAGTATGCTTAGAAAGATGTATCAGATCATGTTCTAGAAAAGTAAAGATATGTAGTCTTACTTTAGCATAAAATCAAGACACATTGGCAGTTGGAGAAAAAAATAAAAATTAGAAAAATAAACAACGACAACAAGAGAAACCTCTCCCAACAATGTGATTTGGTAACTGGGAGATGAGTTGAGAAAACAACCAATTCCATATTTGTCTAAGCAAATGGTTTTCCTGAAGCTGTTTGCATTTATATGTCATATAGTTATGAAACCCATTTTACTGATGAAAAGATTGTAGCCTGAAAAAGTTTAAATTACTTGACTAAAATCACACAGGTAGTAGGTAAAAATAAGATAGAGGAGACAAAATAGTAAGTATTCTTGAGATGATTAAGGCTGTAAGTAGGGCAAGACCCGTGAGAATCATTTAAAAAAGTTGAAGACAGAATTTTGGAAAATTTTATAGGAATTGACAGGAGATGAGAGTAAAATAATATTTAGCATAGAGGTTTCCATTTTTGGTGAACACAGGAAATGATGCACTTTCCTGAAAGGGACTTACAGGGTATGTCTGGACTTGAGTGAATACTCACCATAATACAGAAGTCACCGGAGTGTGACTAAAAGTCAGCAAATGGAAATGAGCACAAGTGAAGGACAAGAGATGTAGAGTGAAAGAGAGAACTCAGGAAGTAGAGAAAAGTATACAGGACCTTTGGGAATGCCTACATATAAAGGTATAGGTTAAAGAAGAAGGCCTTTACACATGTTATTGAATAGATTATTGGCCAGATGTGGTGATTCTCACCTGTAATCCCAGCACTTTGAGAGGTCAAGGCAAGAGAATTGCTTGAGCTAGATGTTTGAGATCAGCCTAGACAACATAGGGAGACCTTGTCTCTACAAAAAACTCAGAAAGAAAAAAAAATTAGCCAAGCCTATTGGTGCATGCCAGTAGTCCTAGCTACTTGGGAGGCTGAGGTGGAAGGATTGCCTAAACCCAGGGTGTCAAGGCTGTGGTGAGCCATGATATCCTGCCACTGCACTCCAGCCGGGGAGACAGAATGAGACCCTGACTCCAAAAAAAACAAACAAACATGTTATTGAATGTACTATTGCTTTGCTTCTTATGCATGATGAAGTACATTAAATATGTCTGTTTTTGTTAGCTGCAGTTAGAAAAGCATTATGCATAATTCAGATTTTTGGATCATGTATTTTTCTTATTATTTTGTCATACATGTATACTTTCAAATTAACTTTCATGGTATCTCATTTAAAAGTGACCACATTTCCAGTAAAACTTTTGTGGTCTGATTTTCCAGGGGATATTGGTTTAAAATGAGGAAGTATCTTCAGAATAAAAAGATATATTTGCAATCAACCTCATTCGCTCAGGAAAACAAGGCAAAACAAACAAACAAACAAAACAGAAAGAAACTACATTTGTTTTACACATTTATGAATGTATCATGATAGGACTATCAATAAAAAGAAGCAAGTGTATTATCATAACACAGTCTGTCAAGGTCACCATGACTGAAACAAAACAACAGTAAAGAGCTCTGATCTAGCTCTTCCTTCCCTCACCTTCTTGCCCACCCCCACCCCCACCAACTACTTTGCTCCACCCTTAAAAATAATTCTTAGAAATTATTTCAGCAACTCTTCCATTTTTATACCAGACATGGAGAATTTCTTCTGGCCTGGCTTTGAATACTTAATTTCTGGACACATCTGTTTCTCTTTAGGAGTTAACTTTTAAAGTAACCTTTCAGAAGATGAAAGGGAGACATGAAACATTTTCATTTTCTAGAAGAATCTCGTTTCTCTTCTCTCAGGAGACAATTGCACTGGGGAGCTGTCTGGTTCACTTTAAACGAGAGCTACTTGTTTCATTTAAAAAATAAGAAAGAGAGAAAACAGGTGGTTTGTAAGCAGACACACAACCCACACAGATTTTCTTTTAATTTGTGCCAATTAGTTGACCATGAGAGTCTAAGTTTCCTGCTTGTTTCAAAAAAGAAAACAAAACCCTGATTACCTAAGTGCCTACTCCCCAAACACTGTAAATCCCAAATCCATTTTCTAAGCCTAACTTTCATGTTTACCATTTTACTTTCCAACACTTGTACTTTCTCACTTAAAATTAAAGAGCAAGAGGAATAATTCCAAACATAATTATGTAATGAAGAGCCTTTTATGTGGTGTGTAGTTAATTACAGCTGCCCAATTATGTCTCTAAAGGCAATCCCTTGTACTCTGGCTTCCCCCTGTTGTTCAAAGATGTTATTGAAGACTATTGGAACAAATTGATTTTCATATAATTAGTAGATTCAAATCAGATGATTTACCAGATCATAATAAACTCAGATATAATTTACTCTAACCCACCATTTGTGCTCTTAAGCGTTTTGGGGACTCTTGGGAGAATGATATGCTTTATTTTCACATTAGTCATCTCACATAAATCTCCTTACATACAAGGCTACAAGGCAAAGAAGAGATTACTGATTTTGAATCCTTTAGCAGGAAATGTCTGTGGTGGGCCAGATTAGCAATCAGAGAAGTATTGCCCTCTTCTTTTTCTTTTTTCTTTTTTTTGGTTTGCATAACTGAAAACAGTATTATTATTTTTTTAAGCCAATAGTATTGTTCCATCTCTCTCTCCTCCCTTGTCTCCCTTGGGCCTATATGAAGATATTAGATTGGGACAGCAGCCATCTTGTATCAAGTCTCCCATGAAGATGGTATATGGAGAGGGTGTACCAGCTGTGTGACAGACCAGTGGGGTCAGGAGTTTGAGATAATAAAGGTATCTATTGAAAGACAACAGGGGCAGGCCTTCTCACTGTAGAAGAATGAAAATGTAAATATAAAAATGGAAAAATCTAGAAAGATCCATTTTGTATTGGACTGGGAAGAAAATGTTGGTGTACATGACTGTTTTCCACACATATGGGTAGATATAGAAGTAGATCTAGATATGTTATAGGTCTAGTGACCATGGGGATGACCTGGGTACAGCAACACCCTGGTAGCAATGGGTACCTGGTGCCTATATCTTGGTTTCTAAAAAACATTACCCACCAAAAGCAACCAGGGATCCTTGGTTGAATGGCTAATTCCAGAGCTATAGCCTGGAAATAATAAAATGACCTTCATCATTATGTGTTGCCATAAAATAATGACTTGTCCAAAGAGTGATGGGGCATGTCAAAAAGACACAAAAGCCAGATTGAAAGTGTTGCCATTAGCCAAATCTGGGACAATATGAGCAACAACCACTACCATCACAATAAAATAATGATAGCAGTGGATTATAAATCTATTGAATAAAAGGTTCTTCATGATAAATAAGTGAATGAATAAAGAAACAAAAGTATAGAAAGTGAATAGATAATTCTGTTTAAGGGTAGAATGTTAACTAATAAAGATAGAAGGAATGATAGAAGTAGAAAATCCCCATGTGACCATCCTCACTATAAAAGTTAATTCAGGAAATAACTGGCTATGGATGCTAAAATCAGTAAGTAATAGTGGTATGAGGAATGGGATTTCATATAGTCTCAAAGCTTCTACCCACAAAAATACTTATTCTCTAAAATAGAGAGTGGCTTTACAAAGAAGAAGCCTGGAAGACAGCATCTTAATCAAGTGATCAAAGTTAACATTACCATTTTTGGAATAAATCAATATGTCAGTGCCACCAAATAAGTTTCAATGAAAAAAAAATTGGTGCCACTTCTGTAATATTCCAGCCAAAAAGCATAATTTGGGTCTAATGATGTGGAATCATTCAATAAATCCATATTAAGAATCAATCTCCAAAAAGATTGGCCCAGAAACTTTACAAATACCTCAATCAATGGTCAACTAAAAAATGAGGAATCTTCTAGATTAAAGAATATCATAGAGACATGGCAATTGTGTACAACTGTGATCTGGGATTGGACTCTTACTATAAAATACCTCACTGGGATAACACCACAAAACATGGATGAGTTCTGTGAGGGAAGTTTATTTGAGATCCATTTGTATGACTTTTATAAATTATTGACAAAGGGAACCTCCATTATGAACATTTGTATACATAAACCTAAATTGTACCCCACATATTTGAAATTAAAATTTTTAAAAATTTAATATATTTTCTTTAAAATGAAACAAATGATGTTAGCCTAGCACCATCATTATTACACTGTCATTTATATATTAAAAGGTCTAATAAATGATTATCAATCAATGTCATTTTGCTGTCTACTAGAGGGTAAGTTCTGCGAAAAGAAAAACCTTGTATATCATGTGTACTTCTCATGGGGCTCTGTAAATACCTGTTAAATAAGTCTGTAAATGACTAGATAAATAGTACTTTCTCATGGTATACTTAATGAACAAACAACTTGATAGTAGGCAAAATCTTATTTTTGTTTTTGTTTTGGTAGCAAAAAGCAATTCCCACTTTATAGATACACTTATGGTGTGACATAATATTGCATCATAGTTTGCATCTTCAGAACATAGATCCTGAAGAGAGACTGCCTGGGTGAGAATCCTGGCACTGAACTTCAACTAGGTAAACCTAGGCAAGACACTTTTATTCCAAATCTTGTTCTCACTCTGTCTCTCTCTCTCTCTCTCTCTCTCTCTCTCTCTCTCTCTCTCTCTCTCTGTCTCTCTGTCTCTCTCTCTCTCTCTCTCTCTGTCTCTCTGTCTCTCTCTCTCTCTCTCTCTCTCTCTCTCTCTCTTTGAGAAAGCAGGATTTATTGAGAGGACAGAAATCTCCCACAGTGGGAGGGGATCCAAAGGGGCCGCCCTTTTGTTTTCTTTATATGTGAAATGGAATGATGATCTATTGGGATCATTCTCTTTGGGTTCTGGGTGGTTGTAGGGGACATAAATATGACTCCAGCGAAGCAGTAGGAAGAACACAGAAGAATTCACCTCTGGTGGTTTTAAGCTGTATGTAATATACATGATACACCCATATATACACAATGGATAGCTGAAGTCTTGTAGTCTAGCAAACTGCATTGAAGCAATCATAAACAAGAAGGGAAGAAAACTACCAATACTAATGTTCATTCATTCATTCATTTAGATAGTTTTCCATTATTTATTAAATGCCTACTGTATGCCACAAACTGTTCTAAGTATGGGGAATATGACAGTTAACAAGATATTTTAAAATAGGTGACCTCAAACTAGAGTGAGCATAGACATCACCCACAGAGTTTCTAATTCATTTGTCTGGACAGAACTCTGGAAGATGCACTTTTAACAAGCACTTCTAATACTCACTAATAGGCATTTTAAAAGTAACAATGTAAAGGTATTTGCCATTACCTCCTTTAATCCTTACAATAGTACCCTATGAACTAGGTACTATTATTACAATATTTTATAAGTGGGCAACCTGAGACTCAGATAAATGTATGTCTTGCTCTTGGTCTTCCAGCTAGCAAGAGACAGATTCAGAACACTAACCCAGTCCTGTTCAACAATAAAACCAGATCAATGCTAGCCTGCCACCATAGTGGTTTCAGAAGGCAGATCCTTGGACTTGGAATACCACAGAGCAGACAGAGCATCAATCTGGTGGCAACAAGCAGCAGGACACAATGGCTGAGGCTCACTGCCTACCTTTAGTCTAAGGGTACACTTACATGCTGACTCTGATTAGTGACCATGCTCAGCTGAGTTCAGGAACCAATAAAAGCCACTGATGGAGATCCAAAAATAAATGTGTCAGAAAAAGATTACTAAATGATAAACTAATGTTAGGTATGGGGAAAAAAAAGAAGAAAAACCCACAGAACTTTTACTTGAATACTAGATGACACCAACTTACTTAACTTAATCCCACATAAGTAAGCATACAACATTCATTAATCAATTATGGTGAGGGAAAGAGAAATGCAGCAAGAAATAGGGAATCCCCACCCTTTGCCATGGTTTATATAAAGTAAGATTGAGCCATGACTATCTTTGCCATGGTGAAATCTTATTGTATCCATGCCTAGTAGATTTGCGTTTGCAGTTCTCTCCTCCCAGGCATTTTTGTTACCCATAAACAAAGCATAGCCCAGAGCTGCATGGGTAAAGAACACATGATGCTGAGATTCATTATTTTTGGTCTCTTTTTCTTTAAACGAAACTCTGTGCAAATGTATGTCCCTCTAGGTCTGTCTCCCAGTCCCCTTTTGTCAAAAAGCCATCACTTTTTACCTTCTAATGAATCAGAGAACTTGTCTTCAGAGAATTTCAAAAAGCTTTCAAGTCGGTCCGTTTTGTGCTTCAGTGGTGATAGCCGCTAGCTAAAAATGTGCATGAATTGCAGAAAGAAGTTCTAGATGAAGTTTCTGGTGTTAATAGTAAGGATTCCAATCACACTCAATCCTAGGTGCCAAGCCTTTCCTGTGAAATATTTTCTGATGGGGAGGAGTCACCTCTGGAAGATTTAGCAAGGATATAGGAAGTGGAGTCCAGTATTTAAGACATTATGTTAAACACTGAGATCACTCCCAATACACATTAAAAGTGAAGATTCTTAGGCTCCTAAAGACAAACAAATCAGGATTTGGGATAATTTTTGTAGTTTTAAAATAAATATTCAAATTTGAGCTTTTCTGCTCTAAGAGTTTATGTATATTATTAGGTTTTTCTTTTGTTTTTTTTTTTTTTTTTTTTCTGAACAGCTGGAGCCAGCCTAAAGGATGCTGTTCCTCTCTTCCTTAAGACCCCAGGTTACAGCAGTAATAAAAACAAATTGCAAAAGTCTTTTCATTGCACATTTAAAACAAGGGACCCGTGCTGGGTATCATACATTCTATTGAATTCTTGCAACTCTACGATATGGTTCACATATCATCATTTTCTTTTTCTCTTTTTTCTTTTTTTGAGTTGGAGTCTCACTCTGTTGCCCAGACTGGAGTGCAGTGGCCGCTCTCGGCCACCGCAGCCTCGACCTGCTGGGCTCCGGCATCCTTCCACCTCAGCCTTCCAAGTAGTTGGAACTACAGGTGTGCGCTACCACACCCGGCTAATTTTTTGATTTATTGTAGAGATGAGGTCTTACCACGTTGCCCAGGCAGGTCTCGAACCCGCGAGCTCAGGCAATCCATTCACCCCTGCCTCCCAAGGCGTGGGATTACAGGCTGAGCCACCGAGCCCGGCTTCACATATCATTATTTTCTATTTTTTCATAAGAATATTGAGACTGAGAG
>CAUYQG010167170.1:0-17294 GCA_963574415.1 Tarsius wallacei
CGCCACACCATGCATGTTGCATTTCCCAAGTATGGCACAGAAGATGAACCACATACTTAAACAGTAAGGATGACTGATAGCCTGAAAGCTTGGCAAGTTAAATAAGTGACGTGTGTGTGTAGAAAAGAGGGGAAACAAATACTATCAGACACTGTTGAAACTAATGTTTTTGTGGGGCAATGACATCATTAGTAACGTTTAAAATATTTTTGTTTTGTTTTGTTTTTTTGAGTTGGCGTCTCACTCTGTCGCCCAGGCTGGAGTGCAGTGCCACGCTCACGGTCAGCACAGCCTCAACCTGCTAGGCTCAGGTGATCCTTCCGCCTAAGCCTTCCAAGCAGCCAGAGTTACAGGCATGGGCTACCATGCCTGGCTAATGTTTTGATTTATTGTGGAGACGAGGTCTCACCATGTTGTCAAGGCTGGTTTTGAACCCGTGGGCTCAGGCAGTCCTCTCGTCTCAGCCTCCCGAAGTGCTGGGATTATAGGCTTGAGCCACCACGCCCGGCCTTAAAATATTTTAAATTTTAAATAAATAACATGGTTTTCTTTACTTGGGTGCCTGAGAGTCCTAAAATATGAATAGCCAAGAATGCAGCAGAGTTCCAGGGACTTACCTACAGGAGCGCTAACAAAAGGCAGCAATTTAAAGCATGAAATTTCTCGTCCCACAGCCCTCTTGGTGGATGTAATTAGCAGTATGGAAGACAAATAAAGGCTGCTTCTTAAATTTGACTCAAGGCCCTCAGAATCCAGAACAGCGTTCCATCCTTTGTACCTTCTCAGCACATTTTTCTCTTCCACTAAACTGTGTGTGTTTGGTATTGTAGGAGATGGTGACCTTCAAGGATGTAGCTGTGGTCTTCACCGAGGAGGAGCTGGGGCTGCTGGACTCTGCCCAGAGGAAGCTGTACCGAGATGTGATGCTGGAGAACTTCCGAAACCTGCTCTCAGTGGGTGAGGACAGGAGCCCTTTGTTACTCAACAGCAGCCTCCTGGGGTGTCTTTCTGTGCTCAGGTGTTTGAAACTCTGGGACTTCGGAAAGTGTCCTCTGAGCCTGAGTACCTGAATGTCCTAATAATTCCTGTGCAACACAGGATGTTTCGGATGGTTCTCTCCAGGCAGAAGTCTGCCCTTTGAACTGTAAATGGACAAATTGTGTTCCTGCTCCATTGATTTGTCATGAAATCAGTTTCATAAGTTCCTTCAGCTTTTTTGTTTTTTGGAGTACCAATAATTGTTCACTATTCTAACTTTTTTGAGGTATTTTTGGTTTTTTTATAACACTGTATTTGTAAATAACTTAAAGCTGGGCCAGGCATGGTGGTTCACGCCTGTAATTCCAACACTTTGAGAGGCTGAGGTGGGATGATCGCTTGAGGCCTGAAGTTTGAGATACGCCTGGGCAACATAGCAAGACTACAGATTTATTTTTTTTTTAAATTAGCCAAGTGTAGTGGCAGTTACCTGTAGGCCCAGCTACTTAGGAGGCTGAGGCAGAAGGATTGCCTGAGCCCAGGAGGTTGAGGCTGTGGTGAGCCCTGATTGTGCCACTGCACTCAAGCCTGGGCAACAGAGTGAGACTCTGACTCAAACAAAACAAAACAAAACTTAAAACTTACAGAAGCTCTGAGGCGCGGTCCTCGGAGACACGTAGCGGTCCCCTGTGTTGCCCATGGCCGACTACCTGATTAGCGGAGGCACGTCCTATGTGCTGGATGACGGACTCACAGCACAGCAGCTCTTCAACTGCGGGGATGGCTTCACCTCAACGATTCTCTGATTCTCTCTGGGTACATCGACTTCACTGCAGACCAGGTGGACCTGACCTCAACTTTGACCAAAAAGATCACTCTGAAGACCCCGCTGGTTTCCTCCCCCATGGACACAGTCGCGGAGGCTGGGATGGCCATAGCAATGGCACTCACAGGAGGTATTGGCTTCAGCCACCACAACTGTACACCTGAATTCCAGGCCAATGAAGTTCGGAAAGTGAAGAAATACGAGCAGGGATTCGTCACAGACCCTGTGGTTTTCAGCCCCAAGGATCATGTGCGGGATGTTTTTGAGCCCAAGGCCTGACATGGTTTCTGTGGTATCCCACAGACACAAGCCGGATGGGTAGCCGCTTGGTGGGTATCATCTCCTCAAGAGACATTGATTTTCTCAAGGAGGAGGAACATGACTTTCTTGGAAGAGATCATGACAAGAGGGAAGACTTGGTGGTAGCTCCTGCAGGCATCACACTGAAGGAAGCAAACGAAATTCTGCAGCACAGCAAGAAGGGTAAGTTGCCCATTGTAAATGAAGATGACGAGCTGGTGGCCATCATTGCCTGGACAGACCTGAAGAAGAGCCGGGATTACCCACTGGCCTCTAAAGATGCCAAGAAACAGCTGCTGTGTGGGGCAGCCATTGGCACTCATGAGGATGACAAGTACAGTTTAGACTTGCTTGCCCAGGCTGGTGTGGATGTAGTGGTTTTAGACTCTTCCCAGGAAAACTCCATCTTCCAGATCAATATGATCAAGTACATCAAAAAGAAATACCCCAATCTCCAAGTCACTGGAGGCAATGTGGTCACATTGCCTGGCCAAGAACCTCGTTGATGCAGGTGTGGATGCCCTGTGAGTGGGCATAGGGAGTGACTCCATCTGCATCACCCAGGAAGTGCTTGCCTGTGGATAGCCCCAAGCAACAGCAGTGTACGAGGTGTCAGTATGCAAGACGCTTTGGTGTTCCTGTCATTGCTATGGAATCCACATTTTGGATTCCATATTGCCAAAGTCTTGGCCCTTGGGGTCTCCACAGTCATGATGGGCTCCCTTCTGGCTGCCACCACTGAGGCCCCTGGTGAGTACTTCTTCTCCGATGGGATCTGGCTAAAAATATCGTGGTATGAGTTCTCTTGATGCCATGGATAAGCACCTCAGTAGCCAGAACCAATATTTCAGTGAAGCTGACAAAATCAAAGTGGCTCAGGGTGTGTCTAGGGCTATGCAGGACAAAGGATCCATCCACAAATTTGGTCCCTACCTGATTGCTGGCATCCAACACTCCTGCCAGGACATTGGTGCCAAGAGCTTGACCCAAGTGCGAGCCATGATGTACTCTGGGGAGCTTAAGTTTGAGAAAAGAATGGTATCAGGTCAGGTGGAAGGTGGCATCCATCACAGTCTCCATTCGTATGAGAAGTGGCGTTTCTGAAAAGGGATCCAGCACACCCTCTCAGTTTTTTTTCAATAAAAGTTAAGAAAAAAAAAAAACTTACAGAAAACTTGCAAAAGTAAAAGAACAAGAACAGACCAGGCATGGTGTCTCACACCTATAATCCTAGCACTTTGGGAAACCAAGGTAGAGAATTGCTTGCGCCCAGGAGTTTGAGACCAGCATAAGCAACACAGTGAGACCTCATCTCTACAAAAAATTAAAAAGTTAGCCAGGCTTGGTGACACATCCTATACTCCCAGCTACTCAGGAGGCTGAGGTAGAAGGATCATCTGAGCTCCGGAGGTCAAAGCTGTAATGTGTCACTGCATTCCAACCTGGGTAACAGAGCGACACTCCCAACTCCGAAAAAAAAAAAGAACAGGAGCACTCTGCACCTATGGGAGTCCCCAAAATCGCCCTCACTTCTGATACCAGTTGCAAGTTTTGGAGTCCGCAAGACCACCTTCAGGCTTGATAATTTGCTAGAAGGATTCACAGAACTCAGTGTAAGCTTTATCCTCACGGGTATAGCTTATTATAGGGAAAGGAAGATTAAAATCAACCAAGGAAAAAGGCCTATAGGGCAGAGTCCAGGAGTGTTCCAAGCTTGAAGCTCCAAGGTATCCTCTACCAGTGGAGTTGTGGGCAGCATTAACTCTTTCCAGCAATGATGTGTGATAGTCACATGGAGTTCATTACTGACCCAAGAAAGCTCACTGGAGCCTTAGTGTCCAGACTTTTTATGGGAGCTTGGTTGTGTAGATATGGTTGACCATCTGGGTGGCTGACCTTAGATTCCAGCCCCTTCAAAGGCTAAACTAATGCCACATGGCTCAAAATCCCCACTATAAATCATATTGTTTAACTTCCTGGTGTGACCCAAGGCCTCTCTGGGTAAACAAAGGACACTTTTATCAGGCAAGACATTCCAGAGACTTAGAGATCACCCCTCGTGATCCAAGGGCAAAGGCCAGATCTTTCTTCGAACAAAGTTAATTCTTTACTGTACAGTCTGTTTTATAAAAAGGAATATTCTCTTTTAAAATTCCCGTTATACATATAACACTTTTTTTTTGAGTTGGATTCTCACTCTGTCGCCCAGGCTGGAGTGCAGTGGCACACTCACAGCCACCGCAGCCTCGACCTACTGGGCTCAGGCGATCATTCCCCCTCAGCCTTCCAAGTAGCTGGAACTACAGGCACGCGCCACCATGCCTGGCTAATTTTTTTATTTATTGTGGATATAAGGTCTCACCCAGTTGCCCAGGCTGGTCTCGAACCCCTGGGCTCAGGCAATCCTCTCACCTCTGCCTCCCAAAGTGCTGGGATTATAGGCAAGTGCCACCACACCTGGCCTATAATACTTTAATATATAATTTATGCTCAAATTTCATCTGTAAAGCCAGTTATATTCCTTAAAGCATATTTTTCTTCCTCCAAAACAGGATCTAGCCAAGTCTAGTCCAGTTGTCATGTTTCTTCAAATTTCCTTTGATTTAGAACATTTCCACAGCATTTTTAATCTTTTATGACAGTGACATTTTTTAAGAATACAGTCATCCCTCCCCCTATTTTTAATAGAACATTCCTAATGTTTCCTTCAAAATTAATGTGTCCCAAAAATAGATGATCCACACAGGCAGGAACACTACATAGGTGGAGTGTGACCTTTTGAGAATCACATCTGAAGGCACATGGTGTCCATCTGTCCCTAACCAGGAATGTTAATTTTGATCCTTCAGTCAAGATGTTGTATATTTTTCCCACTACATAATTACTTTTCCCCCTTATGATTGTAGGGCAACACAAATATTTCCCTGTATTAGCACCCAGTCATGATTCTTGCCTTATCTGATCTTTACCATGCAAGTTACAAAATGATTTGGCACTTCCTTCGCATTTAGTAGCCATCACTTGGCATTCTACAGTAAACAAGAGGTCCCCTTCTCAAGCATTCATTTATTTGTTATTTGTAGGAACTTGTAAGTTTTTTTAAAAATGCTCTATATCCTGACTTCATCACTATGTGTTATATATGTAAAAAATTTCTCATGTACCCCACAAATTTGCACAAATAAAATAAAAAGTGTTTATTGCTATAATTACTTTGTCCTAAATTTGGTCCCTTTAAGCTGGCTATTGTGCCCTTGTAACATGCTCCCAACATTTTTTTTTTTAGCACTTCCTTACTATTTTGGTATAGTAAGGGTGTTCTGTGTTCATCTTTTGTTGGGAAATGATATTTAGCACCAAGGTCTGGTTGCTAGGTATGGTCACTGTGGTATCTTTGTTTATTGGTCTCAGGGGCTAGAGCAAGGAGATGGGTGTGTGTCTGTGTGTGTGTGTGTGTGTGTGTGTGTGTGTGTGTACATATGCATACACAATACATGTAAATATTTATACATATGAATAGAATAACTACTCAGTTTCATTCAAAATAAGAGAAATGTTCTGGTCTTTTTGGCCCCGGCAGCCATCTTGGCAAGGGAGTGTGTGGGGGAGGCAGGGTAGGGGTCTGGTAACTCACTTGGGCCCCCTCTCTGGCCCCTTCCACCCCTGACCCTCCCCCCCATGAGAGCTGCTAACCCTTGCTTTTGTAAATAAACTCCGACTTGCTCGCCAAAAAAAAAGAGAAATGTTAATTAAAATTATACTGAAATTTGTCAGCCATGAGATTGGCAAGAATTCAAAAACATAATTCTATATACATTTTTTGGCAAAATTGTGGGGGATGAAGTATACATTCATACATTGAAAAGAAGAACACAATCCTTAAGGAAGGGAAGTTGACAATATCTAGAAAAGCTAGATATTTATTTTTCCCCAGCAATTTATTTCTAGAAATATTCCCTAAGGATAGCCCAATACAAAAGAGTATTAATAGTATAATATACTACAATTCGTGTAAGAAAGAAGGGAAAAGAAGTTACTATACAAGGTGTGTCTGTATCTGCTTATCTTATAAACATGGGAAGGAAGCGTTAATCAGAAGATCACGAAGTTGGTTTCTTACAGTAGGTGGGGGTGACAGGGTGGAAGGAATGAGGGAGAGACCCACACGTAGGTCTGAGTGTACCTTTTTGTCTAGTTTTGACAAGTTGGACATTATCAAACTTGAACACTTTTGCTCTCCTCGCCTTTTTTGCAGCCCACCAGCCCTTCAAACCAGATCTGATTTCCCAGTTGGAGAGAGAAGAAAAACTTTTGATGGTGGAGACAGAAACCCAGAGAAATGGGTGTTCAGGTGAGAACTGGGAAGCAGGAACACAGCAGCCAGGAGGCCCCTTCTAGACATGAGTCAGAACACGCCCCTTCTCTGTTTAAACTCTTTAGTGGCTGTCCATTTCACACAGTATATTTAAAGTAATCCACGTGGCCTGTTAAGCCCTATGGCGTCTGCCCCTCAAGCTCCTCTGGCTTTCCATATACCCACTATTTTTGTCTGTGCTTGTTCGGTCTGTTCCTGCCCATGGCTTCCCCTCAGACTTAACAGTCAGTTTCCTTGACTTGCTTTTCTCTATGCCTTGAATGAATGAATTTGTTAATAGATGCACAATCTTTGCTCTCTTCCATCCAGCTTGAAGCAACTAGTAAGTATAGAATAAATCCGCATAACTGAAGGATACTGCAGAATGTTGGTTGTCATCTGATGAATGCCTGTCCTAAGTGTTTAGCTGTCCTTGGGTGTTCATAGATAGGTAGCTGTTAATCCTAAAAGACAAGACTAGCCAATCAGCTAAAGGAAGTATCAGAAATTATTATTGCCAGCATCATGATTGGCCTTCCTCATGCAGCAGTTTCAAGTGAGACACTCTTATGTTCATATGCCCAGTGTCTTATCCTTCCATTCTTTACTCTCCTTTCACCCTCCCATCCCCTGACATGTAAATAGTATCTTGACATAGCTACAGTCTTGAAGTAGAATTTTCAAGTTGGACATTTATGTGAGTCCAAATATTTTGCTAATGTTTCTTGAGTCCTCAAGACTCTAATATCAAAAGCCACTGTTGCAAATGTGTAGCTAAGGCTGCTCCTGGGTAGGAAAAAAGTGACAATAGAAAATTTCAAAGTAAATTAATTTTACTTCTATAATTTTTGGCTTCCATCTCAGTTAAGATTCAAGGTCCTACATGGTGTTCTTAAGAGTAGAGTTGAGGCCAGGCCCGATGGCTCAAGCCTGTAATCCCAGCACTTTGGGAGGCTGAGGCGAGAGGATTGCCTGAGCACAGGAGTTTGAGACCAGCCTGGGCAAATTGGTGAGACCTTATCTCTACAATAAATCAAAAAATTATCCGGGCATGGTAACACGCGCCTGTAGTTCCAGCTGCTTGGAAGGTTGAGGCAGAAGGATCACTGGAGCCCAGCAGGTTGACGCTGGGGTGGCTGTGAGCGTGCCACTGCACTCCAGCCTGGGTGACAGAGTGAAACTCCAACTCAAAAAAAAAGTAGGGTTCAACAAACTTTTTCACTGAAGGTTCAGATAGTAATTACTTTAGGCTTTGCTGGCCACATATGCTCTTTGCTATACATATTCTTTGTTTTCTTCATACCATGTTAAAAATGCAAAAATTGGGCAACCCGTTTGTGTCCCTTCCTACTGAGAGCTTTTCTATCCTCTCAATAACTCCTGCTTTAAAAAAAAATGTAAAAATTAACCTTAGCTCCCAGGCTGTACAAAAGCAGGAAAAGGCCAGAGTGTGCCAGTCGTCCTGCCTGATATCAGTGGGATCATGTCACCTTTTGAATTATCTTATTTAATTTGCTAATATTACTACCATGTTTATATACCTTATAGTAATGTAAAAATTTGATCACTTACATTCTTAATATGTTAATTTGTCTTTTTCACTGATACCTTGGAGAAATACCTCCCACTCTAAGATTATATCTGTATTTTTGTGTGTTTGGTGGATGCATATGTGGATATAACATGCATCATTTAGCCATTTCCCAATTGATGGGCATTGCTTATTTTTTTCTTTTTAAATGAATACAGACAGTACAGCAATAAAAATCCCAATTCTAATGTCCTTGGGTGATTTTATTTCTATGGAATAAATTACCTGGTGACTCAGAGATTCAGAGTGTAAAAGGAGTTGTAACCCAAATAAACATAATTATTCCCTAATGGCTTTCCTGCCACCTGACTTGATTCATATGGGTGAAGAAACTTATTTACTTATTTTTGAGTTGGAGTCTCATTCTGTCACCCAGGCTGGAATGCAGTGGCATGCTCACGGCCCCTGCAGCCTCGACCTGGTGGGTTCAGGCAATCCTTCCACCTCAGTCTTACAAGTAACCGGAACTACAGGTGCGTGCTACCATGTCTGACTAATTTTTTTATTTTATTGTAGAGACGAGGTCTCACCATGTTGCCCAGGCTGGTCTTGAACCCGCAAGCTGAGGCAATCCTCTTGCCTCGGCCTCCCAAAGTGCTGGGATTATAGGCTTGAGTCACTGCGCCTGACGTTTTTTTTTTGAGTCAGAGTCTCACTCTGTCATTCAGGCTGATGTGCAGTGACACACTTACGGCTACTGCAGCCTTGACCTGCTGGGCTCAGGCAATCCTTCCACCTCAGCCTTCCAAGTAGCTGCAACTACAGGTACACGCCACCATGTCTGACTAATTTTTTCATTTATTGTAGAGATAAGGTCTCGCCAAGTTGTTCAGACTGGTCTCAAACCCCTGGGCCCAGGCAATCCTCTCACCTCCGCCTCCCAAAGTACTGTGATTACAGGCAAGAACCACTGTACCCAACTGAAGAAACATTTTAAAAATGATTCTTATAACCACTCTCTTGGCAAGTCTTCTCTAGAAGAACTAGCTCCATTTGCATTTACACCAGGAAAGAGAAAGGTGTCAACAAATAACAGTCTTAAACTGTTTATTTCCTTGTAGGATTTCCTAAGTTACAGCCCACCCATCTCTTCTGATGTCAGCAACTGCATCCCTGTTCCCTAGGTTCCGTTTCCCCATGCCGGGCAGGGAAGGTTCAGAGTAAGAGGCATAAGAACAACAAAGAGTGGCACCCTTCCTTCTCCATCCTCTATTCAAAAACAGGGCATGTTATTGCTTCCTCTTTATTCCCCACAGGTTAGCTGTTCAATAAACAACTGTTAATATAGGTTTTAGACAGTTTTTAAACCTTGATTCTCATTAAGATTCAGTGTATAAGTTCCAGCTGGTAAACACTGCAGCCTGAGAAATGACGACGTTGAACTCTTGTGGTTCATACATACTGAGGGACAGAAAGAATGTATTTCAAGTGATAATTTGTTCCTTATATTTTTAATCTGCAGTCCATGTGGGCATGAAACCAAGAGGTACAAGCCTACATATTGATATCTTCCCAAACTTTAACATTTGAACTTTCCATTTGAACCTTGTCTGTTTGGTTAACGAGTTTATACCTTCCTTAACGATTTAGACCAGTGGTTTTCATACTTTTTTGGCCATGACCCTCAGAATGTGATGTAACCCAGGACAGACCTATGGATGTGTACGTGTCTGCATAGCTGAAACAAGCATTTCACATTTCATGCAGCAATGCCCTGACATGCAGTACATCTCTGATGTTTTCTATCCTGTTTTTTAGTTGCATGTTACATTCTTCTAAATTGATTTCAAGCCTCACTAATTGTGTCCTCACCATTCATGTTCTCACAGTTATAGGCCATACGTTCCAAATTTGTACATTCAACAATATCCCATAACCTGTTTTCAAAAGTACAACCTTCCTTGTATGCAGGTTGAGTATGCTTTATCTGAAATGCTTTGGACCAGAAGTGTTTGGGATTTCTCTTCTTTTTTTCAGATTTTGGAATATTTTCACTATACTTACCAGTTGAGCATCCCTAATCTGAAGTGATCCAATGAGCATTTCCCTTGAGCATCATGCTGAGTGTTCAAAATGTTTCAGATTTTCGAGCATTTTGGATGATGGATACTCAACCTGACCTGGTATAGCCAAAGAAGAGGCATTTTCTAAGTATTCTTAGAAATAGTGACATGAATTTTCCTCTGGTTCATTCAAGTTTCATGTTATGACCCAAATGTAAAATCTTGAAATCTCTAAAAAAGCATTTACTTGTGCATATATCTGCATTCTCTTTATCCTTGTAGGAAGCAAGAATCAACAAAAGATGGAGAGCATTCAAGAAGTGGGATTAAGCTACCTTTCCCCCAAAGAGCTTTCCTCCTGTCAGACCTGGCAACAAGATCCAGGCAGGTTAACCAGGCATCAGGAGCTCATGAAGGACTTTCAAGGGGAAAATTCTCAATTGCAAGAACAAGGTGATTCCTTCTGCCAGGTTTGGGCAGGAATGCCAGTTCAGATTTCTGAAGATGAGAACTATATATTGACTCATATAAAAAGTCAAGAGTTTCCATCTTCGAGGGCCCAGTATTCTTGGAGGAAAATGCATCTGATGGAGTCACCTAATTATCAGTGTAGATGTCAGCAAATTTCAGTGAAAAATAATTTCTGGAAAAGTGACAGCCTCAGTCAGATCTCACATCACAGTGATAATCTGAGAGTACACAGAAAAGAAAAAAACTACAGCTGCCATGACTGCGGAGAAGATATAATGAAGTTATCATTGCTTAATCAGGACTCAATTCAAACAGTGGAGAAGCTGTACCCATGTACTGAATATAGAAAAGCCTTCAGTAATGACTCCAGCTCTGAAGTTCACCAGCAGTTCAACTTGGAAGGGAAGCCCTATACACACAGTCCATGTGGAAGGGGCTGTGGTTATAGGTCAGCTCTTCATATTCATCACAGTATTCAGAGAGAAGATGATGGTGTTATTGAGAATTCCCATCTGCAATCCAATCAGAGAGTGCTTGCAGAGGAGAAACCATGCAAATGTGGTGAATATGGTGAGAACTGCAATCAGTACTCCTCTCTTAATAATTATGAACTTATCCACACAGGGGAGGTGTCCTGTAGATGCAACATTTATGAGAAAACCTTCGGTCATAGCTTAGACATTAACAGTATTTTTAGGGTCCAAACTAGGGATGACCCTCATGAATATGAGGAGAATAGGAATGTCTTTAATCAGAATTCATGTCTTCGAGTCCCTCAGAAAATCCACACTGAAGAGCAACTATACGGAAGTGTTGAGCATGGAAAGGGTTTCATTTGTAGTTCAAATCTTAATATTCAACATAGAGTTTACATGGAAGAGAATCCCTGTAATTCTGAGGAGTGTGGTAATGGCTTCAATCTGGCCTCACATTTTCAAGGTCTCCAGATAGTCCACACTAGGGAACAACCATATAAACATTATGTATGTGGTAACAGCTTCAGTCGAAATTTGTATCTTCAAGGCCATCAGAAAATTCACATTGGAGAGAAACCTTATAAGGAATGTGGGAATGGCTTCAACTGGAGTTCAAAACTTAAAGATCATCAGAGAGCCCATGCTGGACAGAAGCCATACAAATGCAATGCATGTGGCAAAGGCTTCAGTCATAGATCAGTTCTGAACGTTCATCAGAGAGTCCATACAGGAGAGAAACCTTATAAATGTGAGGAGTGTGATAAGGGATTCAGTCGGAGTTCATACCTTCAAGCCCATCAGAGAGTCCACACTGGAGAAAAACCTTATAAGTGTGAGGAATGTGGAAAGGGCTTCAGTCGGAATTCATACCTCCAGGGCCATCAGCGGGTTCACACCGGAGAGAAACCATACAAGTGTGAGGAGTGTGGTAAGGGCTTCAGTCGGAGTTCACACCTTCAAGGCCATCAGAGAGTCCACACTGGAGAAAAACCATTCAAATGTGAAGAGTGTGGAAAGGGCTTCAGTTGGAGCTTTAATCTTCAAATTCATCAGAGGGTTCACACAGGAGAAAAACCCTATAAATGTGGAGAATGTGATAAAGGTTTCAGTAAGGCCTCAACTCTTCTGGCACATCAGAGAGTCCACACAGGAGAGAAGCCATACCAATGTGATGAGTGTGGTAAGAGCTTCAGTCAGAGATCATACCTTCAAAGTCATCAGAGCGTCCACTCTGGAGAGAGACCATATATATGTGAGGTATGTGGGAAGGGCTTCAGTCAAAGAGCATATCTTCAGGGTCATCAGAGAGTCCATACTAGGGTGAAACCATATAAATGTGAGATGTGTGGGAAGGGTTTTAGTCAGATTTCACGCCTTGAAGCCCATCGGAGGGTTCACACAGGAGGGAAACCATACAAATGTGAGGTCTGCACAAAAGGCTTCAGTGAGAGTTCACGCCTTGAAGCACATCAGAGGGTCCATGCAGAAGGAAGACCTTATAAATGTGAACAGTGTGGTAAAGGTTTCAGTGGATATTCAAGTCTTCAAGCCCATCACCGAGTCCACACTGGGGAGAAACCATACAAATGTGAGGTGTGTGGAAAGGGCTTCAGTCAGAGATCAAACCTTCAAGCTCACCAGAGAGTCCACACAGGAGAGAAACCATACAAATGTGATGTATGTGGTAAGGGTTTCCGTTGGAGCTCAGGTCTTCTCATTCATCAAAGAGTCCATAGTGGGGATAAATTCTATAGAAGTGAAGTGTATGATAAGGATTATCCTTCAACAGGTAATCTACACAGAAATGAAGATTCTGTTTTGTTTTGAAATTCTCAGATGGGAGCTGAAATTTTCCAGTCACTAGAGTTCTTTTGGTAGAAAAATAATTTTTAAAAATGAAAATGTAATGTTTCTGCCCAGCTTCCACATTCATAATGGTCAGGAGACCACAGAGAAGAGACATCTGATGAGGAGGGTTCCATAAGGGATTTCATCAGAACTTTAACATCAGTCTTTGCACATGAGCTAAAGATTATAAAATATAAGAGTATGGTCAGGAATTTAGCAAAAGTACAATGATGAACATGCCTAAATCCATGTCCTCTAGAACGTAAGCAGGATGAAAGAAGGCACTTTGTTCATTGCTAGTCTACAAAGCCATAGCATTTTATAACTCAGTATCGGTGCTCAGTACTTTTTGCTAAATGAGTAGAAGCATATCAAGGCATGTACTGTTTGAAAATTTCATTAAGCTCATTTAAAAAAATTAATTTTAAAATGTATTTGGAGGTAGAATCCTGCAAGTAATCTTAAATCATTTGAAGTAAATATTTGAAATGTAGACCATCAAGCAGTATTGCAATCTGAAATAACATGAATTTGGTTGTAACCCAGCTAGAATTGGCTCCCAATCTTTGTTCCACCTTGAGCAGGATGTGCTGAATGTCTTAACATTTGTTCTCTACACAGTATACCATCAGTTTCAGTTTAGCTTTGTGTACCCGTATATGTACACATGTGTGCACTTTAAATGGCAGTACAGATTCATAAACAATGTTTCTAGTTAACTTTGCAAAAATGAAACACTGTATTTTTCATACTTAAATTTCTACTCCTGCTCTGTGTGTTAAGGCAGAGTTTTACTGTAATGTTTGAAAAGTGTCAGAAGCCGTCACTGATGACAAATACTTTTTAATAAATGTCAAAGTTACAGTACTTGGTTTCTAGTCTCCAGATTTCTGTCAAAGCCCATTTGATCTGACTGATTTCTAAGTGTTGTAGCCTTTGTCCAATCCAAACCTCCTGAGACCGAGTCTGTGACGCATTTAAAGGACTTTAATTTTGTCAAGTTCTCCATCCTCATACTTCTTTCACTTATGTAAAAAAACAAGGAGGAAAATCTTTCATTTTTCTAGGCATTTTATCAATGTATTGACTGTCTTCAAGAACAATGCATTTTGTTGGTGGGAGTGAAAAATACAAGCTTGTCATCCAGTATATTACCAAAATATTTGTCAAGTTCTACATATATATCAAAATGTAAAATGTGCATACCTATCTGGAAATCATAGAATAATAATTTGTGATTAAGCAATTTTAACATTAAGAAAGAGCCAGGTGTGGTGGCTCACGCCTGTAATCCCAGAACTTTGGGTGGCCAAGCAGAAGGATTGCTTGAGCACAGGAATTCGAGACCAGCCTAGGCAATATAGTAAGACCTCATCTCTACAAAAGTCAAAAACTAGCCAGGCACGGTGGTGTGTGCCTGTAGTCCCAGCTACTTGGGAGGTTGAGGTGAAAGGATTGCCTGAGCCCAAGAGGTTGAGGCTGTGGTGAGCCATGATCATGCCACGGCACTCCAGCTTAGGTGACAGAGTGAGACCCTGACTTAAAAAAAAAAAAAAAAAAGGAAGAAGAAAGAAAGAAAGGGTGTACTATGATGGTAATTTTTAAACTGGAAATAAATGTTTATCAATATGAATCTGGATAAATTTCTATATAGAAAGTATGGAATATATCTAAAATGACAAGAAAGGATCATGTATATTTAGTGCAAATGTGGATTGTACCTTCATAATATCATTAATTTAAATCTGTATGCATATGACCAAAAAAAAAAAGGAATTATTTTTTGGAGGGCAGGCCCCTTGTAGTACAGGCTTCTCCACTAGGTAAGTATTCTAGGAATCCATCAGCATCAGTGTACCAGCTTGCATTGTGAGAGGTTGTGTTAGGCTTTAATAAATTTTTTTTGAGGTTCTTTCAATGAGTTTGCCCATTACATGAAGGGTGATTTACAAGCACGTCTGCCCATACCATACTGAATGTTCAGCAGTTTTTGACCAAAAATGGCATGACCTCCGTGCCCCACCTCTCGTATTCACCTGATCTTGCCCTGAGCGACTTTTTTTTTTGTTTCCCTGGATTAAAAATAAGTCCTCAAAGGGAGACATGTTGCCAATGTGGAAGAGATGAAACAAAAAATGGTAGAAGCACTAAAAGGTGTCAAAATTGACAAATTCAAAAACTGTTTTGAGCAGTGGAAAAAGTTTTGATAGGGGTTTTGCATCAAATGGAAAGTACTTCAAAGGTGACTGAAGTTTATATAAGAATAAATGCACAATTTTTAATAAATTCCGATGTTTTTTGGTTCTCCTTTCATGTATGTTCAAAAATATGCCTATAGATAATGTGTGAAAGATCATTCATCATTATGTAGTTTTCTCTGAAAAGCAAAATTTTGGCTTAGTTTGGTTTTTCTGTACTTTATTAAAAAATATAATGAACATTTACCAGTTTTACCAAAGCAATGAACAGCTGTTGAGGTATTGTCCCTTAGACTTAAGAATGCATTACTTGATTGCTCTATTTTATTATATGGCATTATGGGTAAAATTTAAAAATAAAACCTCCGAAGTTAATTTTCAGAATTTTCTGGATTTTTGAGGATAAAGGCAAACTAGGTGTCAATAACCTCATGTTTCTGTGAAATGCCTTTAGGTCACAAAGTCCATGTAGCTTAGGATGTCCTAGTGCAATCCGGTAGTATAACTTGATACATCACAGTTTTTCTGTCAGATTTCTCCCTGTTAGATGAATATGGTGACCAAAGTACTGGCTTAACCTGGCTTCAGAGGTGGTGGTTCAAAGGTGCTACACAGTATCATCAGTAATTCAGGGCTTCTAATGCATTTATTTGCTGTGACATCACTTACAAGGGAAGATCATGAAAGCTTGTGGTAGCTTTACAAATTAGGATGCTTTTAGTTCTAAGTAACATAAAATTCAAATTTGCTTAAACCAAAACTATTTCTTGGTTCATGTAAGTGAAAAGATGCAGATCATATAAGATTTGGGTCTGGGTGTGGCAGGGGTCCTTTATATTGCTTTTCTTTAATCTTCTCACCTCTGTCTTTTTGCATGAACTCTTGTCTTCAGATTGCTCACAATATGGCAGCATCACTTACTTTTTTATTCACAGCTGAGGGAAGAGAGTTTCTGTGTCATTTTAGTGTTATATAGTTCTAGTACCCCAAATGGCATAGGATCTCTGACATCTCTGATCATTACTCAAGACTGAGACTAACCAAGACAACAGCAGACAACTCTGGTCCCATACAAATAAGCTAGCCTACTCCAGGTGACAAGCAACAGCAGGCTACCCTGAGAAAAGGGGAGAGCATGGACAGAGAATCCTTCTGTGGCACAGGTACACAGATAATGTCCAAAAGCTGAGGATGGAGTGGGAACATTGAGAAATCTTCCAATACTCCAGCTCTCACCCTAAGTACAAGGTAACATTATAAAAATTTAAAGCCTGCAGTACAGTTAAATATTGCAACAATAAAATCCAATTCCACCTTAATTCCTGACCAGAGCAATTTAACACTCCACCCTAACTTCCTAGAACAGGCAAAACTATTTACTTCAGTCTCTACTGCTCTAGGTTATCTAGCATTGCTTCAAATGAATGCAAGATTAAAAAATGAGAACAACCTTGTGCCAAGAGACAGCAGACCAGTCAATAAAACCACACTTAGGAGATGACCATATTTTGCAGCTATTAAGAAATTTTGCTGGGCTTGGTGACTCAGCCTGTAATCCGATGCCTTTGGGAGGCTGAGGTGAGTGGATTGCCTGAGCCCGCGGGTTCGAGACCCACCTGGGCAACTTGGCGAGACCTCATCTCTACAATAAATCAAAATTTAGCTGGGCGTGGTAGTGCACACCTGTAGTTCCAGCTACTTGGCAGAAGGATCGCCGGAGCCCAGCAGGTCGAGGTTGTGGTGGCTGGGAGCAGCCCCACTGCACTTCAGTCTGGGTGACAGAGTGAGACTCCAACTCAAAAAAAAAAAGAAATTTTACCTGACTGATATGCTAAAGGTTCCAGTGAAAAGGACAAACAATATAGCAGATAGGGATTTCAGTGGAACTTAATAGTCAAATGGAAAATGCTAGAAAATAGAATTTAGTATAGCACTTTTGCTTTTATCAGAAAGCTTTTATTTTATTTTTTATTTTTTATTATGATATTGTGGGGTACAGTTAAGAGTTAGGTGTACAAATATGCCTCGTTCAGGCACCCTTGTTGATATGAAGTGTCTCCCTGTCCCCAGACAGATATTTACTACCATTAATCCCATCACCCTACCCCTACCCCCCCCCATAGTTTCCCACCACTGTCAGTCATTTTCTTGTGGTAATACGTTGGATGATCAAGGTCTACTATATGAGTGAGAACATGTGATACTCAGTTTTTTGTTTCTGTGAGAGGTCACTCAGTATTATAGACTCT